>JAAVUK010000348.1:0-65224 GCA_014899095.1 Fusarium buxicola
ACATCTGGAGAAAGTTAGAATCACTAGTAGCTTTATAACATACTTCTCTCCCAACATTTCAGTTTAAAGCAAAAGAGAGATCAAGCTAAGCCGTCTCTGACTTCTAACCTGGATCTTAGTAGCCCTCCCCCCCCCTAGGTCAAACCCACCCTTCGTGATTGTGCTCTAGCTGAGACAGCATTTGCAGCCGCGGTCCGATCGTCACTTCTGAAGCGGGGTGCAAAGCCTGGTGAATTATCATCGACGGGTTCTCGCTTTATCCCTCTCAAAATTGTTTCACCCGGTGATCTAGGCTGGAGAGGCGTTGGCTCAGCCGATCTTCTGATCAAAGGCCCCTACTCAGGTATTAATTTAGAGTGAAAATTGAGGTGAGAGTTGTATCTTACTGCTGGGCCGTTTTCGAGCCCAAGAAGCCGTCTCCGCGCATTTCGACGACGGGCAGTTGGGCCTGGGCCGGAAATAGGAGGATAGTAAGAACCAACAACAGGTCTGACAGCTGGCTGCTGGGCAGGAGGTCCTTGACCGTGGACTGGGCGAATTGTTGGGGAAAGGACTGGATGATGGGCGGGAGCTATTGCTCGTAGCGAAGGTCGAGGTCTCTCTGGCTCCCGCTCCCGCTCCCGCTCCCACCCAGCTGGAGGCTTTGGCGCAATATGTCGAGGAATGAAAGGGCGAAGACTATTCACTGCTCTGCCTGCATATGCGGGGCGACCCTTTTTCTTCGGTGGTGGCCCAGCCGGCTGAGGTTGCGGTGGAGGAGGCTCAAGAGGTGTAACCGACGGGCGTGGTAGAATCGGAATGGGATTTGAGGCCGCTGAAGGTCGTGGTAGTAGAGGGAGCTCTTGCGAGCTAGACGATGGAACTTTATTACTGCTCTGACTGTCTGGCTCCTTGTAAGAGGCTTTCCGCTTTCTCGCACGCTGTTTGATGTCCAAGCTATCGGCAGCTTGCATACATTGAGCTATATCACGGCCTAACAAGTATGTTAGGAGTAAAGAATTAAAGGAAACCCTTCTCCAACGTACCGGTTGGTAGCTGCATTCGCATCCAGTTAGGTTCGATACGGTTGGATTTGATGAATCTGCCCAGGGTCTTGATATCCAGATGGCTGTTCTTGATCACCTCAGCCAGGAGGTGTCGCTTTAACAACCTTCAGTTAGCAATTTCCATAGATAATGAGCAGTTAAGGCATACCTTTTCTTCGTCGCTAAACGACTCCATCCTTAAGTATTGGCTCAAATCCAATCACAGGTAGAAAGATCGCGACAAACTGAAATTTAATAAATCGGAAGACTTCGTAAGCTCGCCTTTCAAGTATAGGCCGGATAGACTTGAAGTAGAAGTGAACGCTATCAAGAGACAAATGCTACCGATTATTCTCCTGCCCTGCAAATTATACCAGGGCAAGTCCCCGGTGTGGTTTCGACAGACCCTTAATCAAACGGAGATCCGACTGGAGGGATAACAGCAAGACTCGAACGACCGACAAAGAGACCTCTAGGAAGCCTGTCCTACACCAGATTCCAAAATGTAGTCTGTCGACAGAATCCAGATAGCCGGCTTGGACATGCCAGACACAGCAAGACGGAAGTCGACTGGTTCAGAATCTTGCGGCTGCATGTGGTAGCGAAGGGGAGAAGAAGCGAAGGGTATTGCGTCGCTCGTACAGGCCAAACAGGAAGCACAGGATCCAAGCTGCTGACCTTTCCACAGCAGGTTGTACTGCAAGTGTGAAGCGTAGAACCTTGCTGGTCCTTGGTCTGGGTTGTAGGCCTCTGGCCGATGTTGAGTCAGATTATGTCGGGGTTTCTCTTCAGGGATGTAGCTCAGATAGCCTAGAAGTGTAGTTCTGGACGAGTCGGGTCCAAAGCTGATAAAACAAGATTAATAAAGTCTGATATGCTTCTTGATGTTCAGTAGAAACACCAGGAACGCGTCCGTTGGAGGATGACTCGAAACTTGCGATCGAATGTTGGTCCAGTAAATTATTGAAGAAGGAACTGCGCTCGTGGGTGCTTTACCAAGAAAACAGAGTCGGTCGTCTGGGTGCTGATGACAACTGCGAGGCAGGTGGCAGACCAGCCAGAGCGCACCCTTCAACAGTGTCAGACCAGAGCAAACCTGGAAGAAACAAGGGCGTACAAGATGAACCGCAACCGAGATGAGATGGGCTGCCCAAAGCCACCCGACCGCTTATCGGTTGCCATGCAGTTCGCCAGCTGCCAATGCTGCATCAGCATGCAAGCTACACCAGTAAAGCCCAGCACGGGAGTGGCCGAGAAAGAGATGCACAAGATGCGATCCAGCACTTTTGTCAGGGGACCAGGGGCTCGTTGATCGGGCGCGAATGTGCTCCGTCGTACAGCTTAAGCCCCGTTCCAGGATCCGACAATCCTCTTGGCTTATGGCGCATTGCTGGGTATACCGAAGCGTAGTTCTCAACTGGGATGCATTGATGGACCACGGTTAATACAAGTCAAGGCAAACAATCAAGCACATATCTTGATGCGATTGCCTCGAGGCCAGGACTTGTCTCAGTCCAGGGGCTCCAATTTGTCGTACATCCTGATTTTTGGTTGACCATGACCCCACGATTCGCGGGTTATCGCAACAAGAGGCCAAGGTCCCACGGCTTGCATCCACCCTCCTTTAGATGAATCCATCTGGGTGTTGTGGGATGGAGTGAGGTGCGGTACCCGCGGATGCATCAAGACGGGTCTTTGAGGCTTCAGTGACCAATCCCACCAGAAGCTGAGAGCGCCTGACTCGGCCTGTCGAAGTATCGTTGTCTCATCCTCACCCGTTTCTTCTCACATGTTCGGACTCGCGTTCATGTCCCATGTCCACGAGCTCAGCCGGTTGACGCACACCACAGGGATTTCTCTTCCTTCATTGGCCTTTCGCGTATGCGGCTGCATCATGGCGGAAATCAAGCCTGCCAAAGCCGATTTGTTTCTCGGTGCCCACTAAGGATCTGGCGCAATCTATACAAGGTCAGCGGCTATTCTCTTCAAAGCGAGCCACCAAGTTATCTACCGTCAGGGTTGGTCAAGGGGCTGTTGGTGCAACGTCGAGAGACGAGCAAAGACGGCAGGCCACCCACTGGCTCGTTGGCGATTGGCCTTTTCGCGTCACCCACTGTCTCCTCCCTCTCTTTTCTCAGTGGAATCCGCGAGGGAGTCGGCAGTGAGTGACTGGTCATTGAACCTTGTGGGCTTGCGAATCAGGGCGGCCGAAGGGTCGACTAGTCGCATTTTACGGCCGTGGCACTGTCCATGGGTTCGTCAAAGGTCTTGTCCAGGCCTGGTCTGGTGTAAGTGGACCGCGGGCGCATATTACTGGGAGGCTGGGCTCGTCATGATCATGGCTACTTAGGTGGTTCACTGTTGATTCTTAGGTAGCGAAGAAATGTAGCGAAACGTACAGGAGAATGAAGTCAACTTAGACTCGAACGTACTTGCCCTTTTATAAGCAAAGTCCCGCCATGGCGTTGCGCCTTCCTTTTGAGACGCCGGGGATCTTGCAGACATGCACAGTGAGCTGGCAGCTTCTAACTTAACTGGGGCCCACTCGAGACAATCGCTTCAGAGCTTCAGTTCAGATTCCTATTGACGATTGGGATTACAGGTTACATTCAAGGTAGCCAATTCATGTCTTCTTGTATTAAATCATGAACCATATCGATCTCTCTCAAGAAAGAGTATTGTCGCCATTGGTTCTCCCAAGCTGGCGCAAGTCAGCAATTCAAGTCTTCAAGCGACTTACACGGCAGATCAGAAGCCCAAAGGCTCCACCCACACGCTTGGAAGACGATACATATATCATCGGCACAATCAACACCGAAACCCGCCTCTTGCACATTGACCCATTAATAAGCCGTTGTTGTTCATCGCATCGTGCTATGTGTTTGCGACTTGCTACCTCGGAAAGTCAATAGACTGCACATTCGTCCATCTTGGGTTGCTGCCAATAATTCCTCCGTCAACAGCACATTCGCAAGCCGCGTGGATTCAACAGCAAAACCTCGCGTGGCTGTGCTCTATCAAGAACTCGATCCTCCTGTCATCGATGGCATTCTCAAGCCGGAGAAACCTAGAGGTGCATTGATCAAATCTCGGTTCGGTGGTCCATGCTTTGCTGACTTTGACATATGCTCCCAGTTATCTTGGTTCGTGTGCCGATATCGCTTACAATATGAGTTTATCTCCTGATACTGAGGTCTACCCCAGAATGATCATAAACCAGAAGAGCAAGTTGGATGGTCATTTCCTAGCACTGAAGATAGAATTTAGAAGCAATTGGAAAAAAGTGCCACTCACTTGTAGGCGAACACGGCCCTCTTCGCAGCGCATCCCCTTCAGGCATCAGCACACAATGGATCGCCGAGCATCAGGATCGCGTCAGGGTCGTTTGTCAGGTCCGCTACTTGTCGAAAAGTACGATGGCAAGGAATTTGTCAATGATATACTACGCAAACTTGGAGGGTTCACGATGCCACGCTCATGGACCTTTTATGAGAGCCCGAGCTTTCACCAAGACATTCAGAAGCTCGAGCTCCCCTACCCAGTGGCGACGGAGCCTATTCGAGGTCGCCGTAGCCACGGCGTGCGCGTATGTCGCGACTTGCAAGAACTTACCGGCCACGCCCAAGTGTTATGCAAAGAGTCGCCGGCGATCATGAAGGAGGAGTACTTTTCGGTCGAGGAGGCGACGACCACGGTCATGCCTCCTCCCCGTAACTGCTCCCATCCGAGCCGATGTCCGAAGATTCAATAACTCAACCAACTCCAGGTTCGCCCTGCTTGAAGTTAACATGAAACCTGTTTGTCTAGCCCTTCTCGAACAACGTGAACAGTTGGCTGAATACTTTTCGTTTGCATAATATAATAGATGCCAGTCGACCTGGCCGTAAAGATCAGGCGAGAGTTTGACGTTCTTAGCCGGAGTGACACTGGGCTGGGACCACCAACAGCTGCTAAAGCGTATATTAAGTACGTCCTCGACATTACAAAAACTCGGAGAGATAAAACCATGAGAAATTTACCAAAAAGCAACCATGATCCAGATAGCAATCGTAGCTCCAGGGTAGAAGCGATCCGCAACTTTAGCAACTGTACATGGGGTCTACGAACAGATGGCACACAAAGGCCAGAATACATCCAACAGCTTCCAAAGCTCCCATTTGTCTACGCAACAATGTTGCCTAAGACGATGATATAAATATTCAACATTATCGCAGGGAATCGTGAAGCTTAGCCCAAGCTTTGTTGTCTTCCCTTATTTTTAGATTGTGAATATCGGGTTGTTGCGATAGGCGTTCCATATCCGGAGCCGTGTGCCTGACTCGGGTGGCTTACAGATTGCTTTGATACGACTGGGGGAAGTCGTAATCGTGGCGTGCAAATGCCTCGATTGGGCCTTTTTTGCGTCGGAGATCCGGGCCCATAAAATTCCGATATGAACATGCTATTTGCCATGGCTTGACCGAGTCGGAATGAGCGTTCTGGACTCGAATTGGCTTCGTCCCTCCATCATCCTCTGTAGTTGTGGATGCACGGCCTTGATGCGTCCCGGTCTCTTTTTCTCGCTTTCTCGCTTTCTCGCTCGACCGCGTGACCACTCGACCCCGGATTTGGCCTCCATCACTGTCCCTCTAGGCTCGGCTCCTTGCTTGATCTCTCCTACATGCGCCGCTGCTCGCTCCACCACCACGTCCACGCTCCACACTCTCGCTGTCCTCGGAACAGCCATTCCTCGCGCATTTCCTGGCCCTTCGGCACCTCTCTGTGCTCAGCGCCACCGTCTCTTCGATAACAATCGAAAATACCCTACGAACCCGGCCTTCGTGCCATCGCTCCTCATGTACTAATGGAGGATGACGAGTATACGACCAGCAAAATGGGGGAAATCAAGCTCGAGGAGGGCACCAACGGCGCGCGCGTGAAGCAGGAGGGTAGCATCCCCATCGCCGCCACGAATGGTAGCCATGACGGTTCTCGATCACCGACCGCGTCTCACGATGGCGTCAAGTCGCGCAGCGGAAGCGCTGACACCCCTAGCTCAACCAAACCCCCGAAGCTGTCTAGAAAAGCCTCCCAGAAGTTGGCCGCCGGTCGCGAACCCGTGCTTTTCCATCACCTCCCAGATGTGACTGCCGAGTCTTGTAATATCTTTCAGCTCATCCCCGACTGTCTTTACGGCTCAAAGCACCTTGGATCCACAGATAACGACGCCTTGGACTGCGAGTGTCGGGAAGATTGGCGTACGTGACTTATCCCTGGCCTCTTGTGTCATTTCCCAGCGCTTGTATGATCATGGCAAGCTAACTTTATTTGCTTAGGCGATGGCGAGAACTGTGCCTGCGGCGAGGATTCAGATTGCATCAATCGAGCGACAAAGATGGAATGCAGCGCCGACGCTGGAAACTGTGCAGGTGGATGCCAGAACCAGCGATTTCAGCGCAAACAATACGCCAATGTTTCCGTCATCAAGACCGAGAAGAAGGGATTTGGCCTTCGCGCAGATGCGGACCTGCATCCCAACGACTTCGTCTTTGAGTATATCGGTGAGGTGATCAACGAGCCCACCTTCCGGCGCCGTATGCTTCAGTATGATGACGAGGGCATCAAGCACTTCTACTTCATGTCACTGAACAAGAGCGAGTTTGTAGATGCAACCAAGAAGGGCAATCTCGGTCGCTTTTGCAATCACTCTTGTAATCCTAACTGCTATGTGGACAAGTGGGTGGTTGGCGATAAACTTCGGATGGGCATTTTTGCTTCGCGCAAGATTCAGTCTGGTGAGGAGTTGGTTTTCAACTACAACGTCGATCGATATGGTGCCGACCCTCAACCTTGCTATTGCGGGGAACTAAATTGTGTGGGCTTCATCGGTGGCAAGACACAGACTGAGCGAGCCACCAAATTGCCGGCAGCCACCGTTGAGGCGCTTGGTATCGATGGTGGTGATGGCTGGGACACGTCAGTCGCCAAGAAGCCTCGGAGGAAGAAGCCTGATGAGGATGACGAGGAGTACGTCAACAGCATACAGCCGCGCAGTCTCAACGAAGATGATGCCCGGAAGGTTATGGCTGCCCTCATGCAGTGCAAAGAGAAGTGGATCGCTGTCAAGCTCCTTGAACGTATCCAACGGTGCAACGAGGAGCGCGTCATTCACTGTGTTATGCGAATGCACGCCTACCAGATTCTTAGGACCACCCTCAATACCTTTCTCGACGACCACAACGTTGTTATTCAGGTCTTGGATATTCTCGATCAGTTCCCTCGCCTGACGAGGAACAAGATTCAGGATTCCAAGATTGAGGCGACGATTGAGGGTCTGACGCGATCTGAACACGAAGACGTGTCGACCAAATCCAACAAGCTGCTCGATGAATGGAGTAAGTTGGAGGTAGCGTACCGAATCCGACGGCGCAAGTTTGATCCTAATGCGCCTGCTGCGAACTCATTTGAGGAACGACGTGGAGCGGGTCGAGATGATGAGACAACCCAGTCAACATCCAAGACTGCATCACCGCGTACTATTGACGCGCCCAAGGGTCCTCGAAACAGTGCGCCCCAGAGAAACAATGCGTTCTTTCACAATGGCGGACGCCCACGACGCCCACCCTTCAATGCTCCACTGCCCCAGGGCTGGTTCACTGCCAAGGACGCTGCAGGTAACACTTACTTCTATAACAAGCAAGAGACCACAACCTGGCAGAGGCCAACGCAACCCGCAACAGAGCCAGCTCAAAAGGTACCATCCAAAGCTATGAAGGAGCAATTGGCCATTCAAAGCATCATCAACCAGGTCACCGAGAAGGGGACACCCAAACACCCCTCTGTCTCAACCCCAAAGGCCGCCGAAACGCCGAGCAAGGACGCCAAACAGGAAAAATGGCGGTCTCTTCCAGTCGAAAAGCAGATGAAAATCTATGAGAATACGGTATGTTATCCTCCAGATCTGTGCCAAGTCTCTTCTAACAAAAGCTCAGCTATTCCCCCATATTAAGCATGTTCTCGACAAATTCCATCACAAACTCCCTAAGGAGGAGCTTAAGCGTCTCGGCAAAGACATTGCCAAGAAGCTTGTCGCCTCCGATTTTAAGAACAACCGAGTAGGAGACCCTAGTGCACCGCTCAGCGACAAACAGGCCAAGAAGATGAAGAAATATGTCAAAGACTTTCTGGACCGGGCCGTTGAGAAATACGGCGAGCACCAGAAAAGGAAGGCTGTCCGGGAGGCAGAGAACCAAACCAAAGATGGGCAAAGGCCTGACGATGATGCGGACCGTGATGCTGGCTCTGCCGCTGATGGTTTCGTTGGTTCTTATCAGGCAAAGGGCAGCGCGGTTATGGCGCATGAGGCGGACGATGTGGTGTTGTCAGATAATGAGGGTGCAGGGTCCTCAGGAAGCCCTGATCGTAAGCGGAAGCGGGAGGCTGAGGTGACAGGACCACCATCTTTCACCTCATCTGATGGACCTGCCGTGAAGCGATTGCGGGAGGATGAGATGGATGAGCCCAGCCCACCTCCACCTCCTCCCCCGCCTCCACAATCAGCCATGGAGGATGTTATTACCGCCGAACAGCAGGCCCTCCGCGAACAGGAGGAAGCCTTGGTGAGGGAGAACGAGGAGGCGCAACGTCTCGAAGACGAGGCCAACCTCACAAAGGGTATGGAAGACGCCGCGGAAGACGCCGAGAAGGACGCATTCATCGCTTCAAACGAGCTATATCAGTTGAACCATGAAGCACAAGGAGCGGCGTCGCAAGAGACACCGGCTTAACGGACGAGAAGAACGGGATTACAAAAACAGCAGTTGCTGGGCCATTGAGAGGGCAATCTGCGGTTTAGGAGCACTAATGGAGCTTGGTTGGGGCATAACCACATTTGCATTTCGGGAGTTTTGAGGGCCGATACCTGGGGCATTGTACCACTACTATATAAAAGGCCGGTATTTTTTGCACCTATTTGTCCACGGGGCACCCACGAGGAGGGCTTCAGCATCGTTATACGACCACCCTTGCTTGCTTGTTTCCTTTGAACCCTCGAGAGGCGCTCTTGGCGTTGTGGAGCTATATTGTTCCTGTATGTTATCACGGGGTCTGAGTGCAGATTATTAGTCCAGTTGGCGCATAAGGTAGGGAGCAACGCGGAAACAAGTGGCGTAGGCTTCAGGGATGATGATCCTGGGATACCTAAGCTGACGTGTCAACACGCAGGAGACGATGGAGGGAAATGGGTTAGTCTAGATACCCCGTGCGGAATCAAGATGCTTGTGCGATATTTGACCATGCAACGCAAGACTAGAGGGTCGAGTCAAGACCAGAAGGTCGAGTCTCTTTCATGTTGCTGCACCTCAGGCTAATTTAATGTAATGCTGTCCTGTCTACTCCGCATAGCGCCATACGCCGTTCAAATGGGAGGCCCTTTGCAGGTCCATCTCCTACCAGGGTTACGTTACTTGTATGCTTCTGCTCGTCTCTCAGTCATCGTCAGAAGAATCATCACCCTTCCGCCTCTTCTTCCCCACCACTGGCACAATGTCCTCCTTTCTCTTGAACACATAACTCCTCGCCGCCCTCTCTTCACCCTTCCATCCATTCTCGCTCACCTCGCCCTTCGCATTTCTCACAACGCCCATAGTCCGCGCATGTTTGTAGCCAGGGTACGCGCGCGCCTGGAAGCGGAAGCTGCGCTCGACTTGCAGACCGGCGTGACGAGCCAGGTCGCGGACGTTCCAGAGGGTGTAGGGCTCGCCCTCAAACAGAGTTATGATTATGGCGGCGCGCGGCGCGAGAGCGGGAAGAGTGTGCTCGAAGAAGGAGACGAGAAGGGATTGATTGTAGCGGACTTGGCGGTTGACGTCGGTGGATTTGCCGCCAACATGGGGGAAGTTGAAGATGATGCGGTCGAAAGATGTGCGGGTGAGAGACGTGGGGAGTTTGGTTGCGTCGATGTTATAGAGAAGTTTGTTGTTGGGTGGGAGGTTTCGCTTGGGTCTGGGGGGTTGATCTGGATCGTCCGAGTCGTAATAGTCGTCTTCACCTTCGTCTGCTTCATTGCCACTATTGTCGTTGATCTTTTGGCTCTCGTCGGAATTCTTTGGAGGAGCTTCCTCATCCTTCTGCTCGCCCCTCTTCGCCTCGGGCGTTTCGCCGCGAATCACGGCGATGTTGTCGTTAACATGCGGGTACTTGGCGAGTAGCTCCTCAGCATTTCTCTCTAGGACCGTTGCAGTAACATTCGCACAACTATGATGCTGAATAATAGACGCAGCGAAACTTAAATCGCCCTCGCCGACGAGGAGGATGCGGTGGTGAGGCTCAAAGGGTATCGTGGGCTGCTCGTCGGCCTGGACCTGTTGCTTGTTTCTACCCTTCTTTGCGGGGCCATTGGATGTTTTTGGTTGCTCGACTTTGTGCTGCGCATGTTTCTTGGGACGCGCATTCGCCTTGCCAGGTGCATTCTGGTGCGTCAGCTTCCGTTTCTTGCCCATGGTGCTCGCGACTCTATCACGACGTCACAGGGAGATGGTTGCACGTGGAAGCGCATGTGGTTGACGGTCACACTTTTTAACCAATTTATTCCGTTTATTTCAGTCCGGGGCCGTCTGATTGGCTGTAAAGGCGGCGGCACCGTTTCCTCTAGCGCTCCCCGGCCGCTCGGGAGCGTCCACTGCGTACATAGGTACTTGGGTAGCCTTGCGAAATGCGGAGCACCGCAGGTGCTCGTGGGTACAGTACTTGCCGTCAGCGTGCGAGACAGTCATGACGAGACGAAGATGAAGGGTTGGTGACGGATGGGTCGAAGTTTAAAACGAGTGCTGCATACCTCTTGTGTTTATATTCAAATGCGTAGGTATTGTTATACGTATCCACATGCCCTGTGATAAGTTGCAGATAACACGTTCTACGATTATCTAAACCCACGCTTCATTGATAAACTTGCGAACTCATCAAGGTAATTTGAGGGTAATTACCTGACCCTCGGCCTCCCATTCGGTCAGTGTTGCGCCCAGGTGAAGCGTTTGTTATTCTGAGCTAAAGATGAAAAAAAGATCTGAATCAAATTACCACCCCGAAGTTGACAGTGATGCAGGCAACTAGTCACGGAACGATGGCAAATAAGCTCAAGAAAACCGTCCATTCTTATCCGGACAAGAACAATACCGTAGGTTGTCCGAATCTCCGAAGGCCGTGTAACAACTGGTGTGTGCCCAAAAACGCGACAGGGCATGCGAGACTTAAGGGTCCACAGTCAGGAAACAGGATGAACAGCTGTTACAAACGTGCGGTGTAGCCAGCATTTCTTTTTCTTGACAATCCCAGCTGTCTACGCTGTATACCTGGCGTTCGAGCGCGGCCGAGCGCGCAGATTCAGCAAGCAGATCTCGTGCGAGTGGATGAGTGACGAGCAAGGCCCCCCCCGAGTCGTTGACATCAGCCGATTCTCGCCGCCGTGAGGTTGGATTTAATATTGAGACACTCTACCAGCTTGGAGCGCCACCAGAGTCAGAGCCGCCTTAGGCCTTGCAGCGAAAAGTCCGAATTGGACAATGGGGTTTCACTAACTAGAGATACATGCGTTTTCTGTTGGCTCTCTGAACTCCATTGTGATTGTTTGCATTTCTGCATCCATCAATAGACTGTCGCAACTGCAAACTTGTGCTCATTCACCAGTCCCTTACGAATACCTAGGCAGGTAGACAAAAACAAGCATCCAATCCTACCTTAGTACCTTGCGAGAGAATCCGGAGTGCTCCACTCGACAGGGGTCACAGAGCCGCGGTGACCGGAAAATCCAGGCGACCGGGCCAATTAGACAGCCAGGAATCAGGCTGATAGACCCAAAACAGCTTAGAGCATCAGTGATGGGTGTGGCTGGTGGACCACCCCAGCGGTCAGGGGGGTGTCTTTGGGACATTCAGTGCCTGGGCTTTCAGAGGCTTTACAGTGGCTACAGCGCGTTTGCATTTGCATTGGCAGAAGATGGATCCAATCCAATCCAATCCCAGTCCCCACTCTCAGGTCGAGTGTTGGCCTGTGCTGCTGCTGCTGCTGCTGCTGCTTCTCGCGCTGGCACTCTCACCCATTTTGGTCATGCTGGCTGGTACCGGTATTATTGGAAAAAAAGGGACTCGAAGCGCTCCGTCTCATTGAACCTCCTTCACTTCACCACAACCACAACCACGACCGCGCCAGCAGATCATCGCCCTCATCGTCGTCGACGTGCTCTCAAGCCCGTTCACGTCACGCCTTTGACGGTTTCTGCTGCTGCTTCTCGCCCGGGCGCGCTGCCGCTGTTGCTGCTGCGTGCCGGTTGGCGAAAACTTCTGACCTATACGTACCCATACCTCTTCTCAGATTCTTGTTACTTTCAACCTACCTACAACCTTAATACTTCTCCGATCGTTATAACAGCACACTCCCTTCTTCGTCCTCGATCCTGACAGCGCTAATTATCTTTCCTTCTTCCGCGCTTCTGTCATTAACTGAGCCCTTAATCGTGGTAAAGTCACGTACATCTCGTTTTCACTGCTGCTCCCCCCCCCTGCCGCCTGGCGCGTGGCACATTCTCACCTCTCACCCCCAAAAAGCTGGCACCCGACCCGCTACTTTACCTTGCATTCACCTTCACCTACATGACCCATCTTACCCATCATGGCTGAGAACGAGTCTCCCGCGAGAGAACCTTCTACTCGTGGCCGTGGCCGCGGTGGAAGAGGTCGCGCTGGACGAGGCAGAGGCGGTGGCAGAGGTGGCTCTACTGCCGCCTTGTCCAAGACGGCTGCCACAAAGACCGGCCGTGGCGGAACACGAAGAGGCCGAGCAAAGAACTTCTCAGACTCGCGCGTTCAAGCTGCTTATGAGCGCCAAAGACACCTGAAGGCTACATATCAAGCCGTCGCTCATGCGCTCAAGCCTGCGCTGCAGGAACTTGCTGAGCGCACTATCGACGAGGCTATCCAACATCCGGACAAGTACAAACATGCTCACGAGTACTTTCCCGTGATCCGCCTGCTTCAGAGCAATCTCGATCGCAAGCTGGCCGAACACAAGCGTCGACTCGACTGTGATCTTGAGCTTGCTGAGCATTTGTATCATGTCGATAATTACGTGGCTGAGCAGGAGTTCAAGGTAAGTTGTCGCTTTTGCTTCTGACGTGACGTTGGTCCGTCGCGGAGATTTCCATGAGGCTCTTGGCATCTTACCGACCAAACCCCACAGAACGGCTTCGATGAGATCGAGGAGCAATTTTTCGAGGGCCAAGAAAATCGTCTGCGCATCCTTCACTCTTTACATGCAAAATATGTTCCCGTCGATGTAAGTTCGGAATTTCCTGCTTCTTTCATCCCTAGTCTGTCTCTTCCGCCACCGCACGCACCCCAAAGTCTTGTCTGCCCGTTGCGGTAATTGGCGGTGCAACTGCTGATACATATCACTCCAGGTCGTTGATGACCAGTATGAATACAAAATCATCTCAGATGAACACTTCGACAAGGAGTTTGGTATCTACGAGTGTTACAAGGATGGCTGTCTCGTCCCTTACCCTTCTCGTGTCGAGGGTACCGAAATGTGGCAAAAGGCGCGCGATATTGAGACTGCCGTCGCCGCCGCCGTTACCACCGTTCCAGCCAAGGGCCGTGGCCGCGGTCGCGGTGCCAACAAGCGGAGGGCTCAGGAGCAGCCTGAAGGCCAACCCACTCCCAAGAAGAACACCAGAAGCTCTGACGACATCGTCGGATCTCCTTCTCTTGCTGGTCCCGCTCCCGCCAAGGGTCTTCTCGCCTCCGCTGCCGAAGTCGAGGCAACCCCAGAAGGTACACCGGCAGAGTCAGAATCGACCCCAGCATCTCCGGAGCCTCCTGCTTTCGTCAACGGCTTCGCACCTGCTGCCATCGCTAGGGCTCAGGGCGTGAAACTCCCTGCACGTGAGAAGAGTCCTCCACTACCCAAGAACATCTCGGACCCTGATGAGTATGGCTTCCGAATTTATAACCAGAGACCTTCACTCCGAGAAAAGGGGATTAATAGTCGTCTTCTCGCACCTCACCTGTTCTACTTCAAAGACTGGGAGATCGGTTTCCGAGATACCGCCAACGATTCCAGTAAGGGCCATACCCGTGCGAAGCGTGGCAAGTACCTCGACACTCCCAACAGCAATGGCTTTCATCTCGACCACTGGTGTAACGGCTACGACTATTCATCCACAACCCCCGAGGACTTTGACCAGGATATGTTGAAGCTCTACCCCGTACATCCCAAGTATGGCATCTTCCTCCCCAAAGCTCCTGTTGTCGAGGCCGAGAAGTCGCCACACGTCATGCCAGGAAAGCCCGTGGTCTACATTGCAAACCCTTCAGGCCGTATCTCCCATGCTTCCCGCTCATTCCTTAAGACTACCAATCATCGTCGATCAGAGGACAACCCGTGGCGAGCCAAGATCGGAGCTTCGATGAGACGTTTTTGCAAGCTTGATGAGATCGATCCAGATGATGTAGCTGTCTCCGACTATGTTCGTCCTGACGAGGAACTTCGAAGCAAGTCCTTGGGCACTGCTATCAAGGAACTGGAGACGAGACCTGTTGTCAGTGAGGAGTCATTCGAGTCGGAGGAGCCGGAGCCCGAAGAGGAACCAACCCCTCTGCCTGAAGCTGGATTTACCGACCTCTCTATTTTGACCTATGCCGGTGCTTTCCTCGAAGCTCAGGAATCGACCAAGGCACCCAAGGCAGCACCGAAACCGGCTCGTTACGACGCGATCCGCGACGTCTTTACTGACTCTAAACCTGTGCATGCCCCTGAGCCGGACGCCAGCTCTAACATCGGCCTCAACCTCCTGGCAGAGCTGAGCAATGTTGTGAGCGCATCCAATGAGCCTGCTCCTGCTAAGGACATAGTTCAAGTTCACGACAATCCCGCAGCCCCCGAGCCTGCTATGAGCTATGAGCCCACTCTGATGCTCGAGCCTGTCACTATCCAAGAGCAGTCAGCGTATCTTGATACTGCTGTCAATGGCACGGGCCCTGCACCAGTTGCCCCCCTCGGAATTTATGAGCCTGATCCTCGAAGCTCAATTCCTCAAGGCAACGAACTCCCACCTGTCACCCCAAACCAGGTTCCCGTGGATCCTCGATTTAATCCCGCTCCCGTCGAGGTTCCTCAAGGATACATGCACCAGCCCCGTGCACAACCCCCGATGCAACCGAGCGGCCCGGTGCATGGCCATCCTGGAGAAGGCATGCCCTACCCGCCTATCCATGAACACGCCGTGCCACAGCATCCGCCAGTACGACCCTCCGAATATCCTCATCACCCACCTCCCCAGGGACACCCGGTCCAGGACCAGGGAGCGTACCTCTCACATGGTGGCTACCCGAACCCACCGAACCCAGATCATCGTGATACCCACATGGCCGCTGGCCGCCCTATCGATCCGGGATATCCTCCCCGCCGCATGAGCGGTTACGCCGCTGAAGCTTCGAGCTACTCTCGCACGTACTGGTCGCAACCGCCCCCGCCGGGCCCGCCACCTCCTGGTCCTCCATCCGGCGCCCCAGTTCCGCCCGTGTCAGCTCCAGGCCCGGGATCTGCTCATTACCCGTCCCCTGCTCCTCCTCCTGCGCGGATTCCCTTTTCTCTTAACGCCAGCGCCGAGCCCTTGCCGCCTCTGCGACCGCCGCGAGGACGCAACCAGTCCCTCCAGGACGAGACACTCTTGGAACCCAGTTTACGATCTGCCGGTCACAGTAACCTGGGAGGCTCGTACTACCCTCCCGGTCCTCCTCGGAACTACCACCGGGGCTACCCAGGCCCCGAACCGCATGCACCGCTGCAACCTATTGCAACGGATCGGATCCTTCCGAACCCGCAAACTACTGGGCAAGGATACATGTCCTCGCCCCATCAGGGCTACGCGCATCAAGTCCTCTCTCCAACGTATGCGAACCCCCCTCCCATGCCTCCACATATGGCTCAAAGCCCCCAAGACAATCCCCAGGGACTTCCAAGCTCGGTCCATCGTCATCGATCTACCCCTTCCGGGTCATCTGACGCGGGAAACAAGTACCGAAAGCTCCAGCCTGCTCCTGTTCCTGCGCACAGAGCATGGCCAAACAAGCCCGAGCTCAAGACGATTCCGTACGACCACAAAGAGACAGGATCTGCCGCCGCCCTACCTAGCTCTGGACCTACCCAGATCAGAGGTTGGAATGTGAACCAACCACGAAAACGAGGCAAGGCGGACAAGAACGAACGAGGAGAACCAGGCCAAGATCGAGAAGACTCACGATAGAGTGGTGGTAGCTCTTCGTCAACGCCATCTCTGCAAGCTCAACCCAAGTCCTATTTCAAGTCTGTTCGTTTTGCCAAACCACTCATCGGTCTCCCGCCTCTTGCTCCAAAAACGCACAACCGCAAAAGCACTGGCTCGAATACCACTGGAAAGAAAACCGGCGATGACTCCGAGTTCATTGACAAGCCAACGGAAAAGTCTGCAGAAACGAACGAGCCAAATGTGTCGATTGACAAAATCTTGACAGCCGATCAAGAAGAAGATCCGCACAAGCGACGGCTACGGCCCAGAAAGCGCAAGAACACCGAGATGGAGCCCATCAAGCCTGACGTTCAGCCGGTAGCGAAGAAACCAAAAGCTATCAAATCTGCAAAACGCAAGAATGCGGAGTCGGAGCATGCTGACGCTGACATCCAGCCTGCGGCGAAGAAAGCCAGGGCCATTCAGACTAATAAAGCTAAGAGCACAGACGCGAAAGCTGCAGTTTCCTCCTGTACAATTGACAAGCCCCTCAAGAGTAAAGAGAGTTGCGCCACGATTGACCTCACTGAAGAGATCAGAGTCATCAAGAGGCAGCCAAGGATCATCACGATCGAAAGCACTGACGAGGAAGAGCTTTGAAGCTCACCTTTGATAAGAAGAGGGACGGATACTGGACGAGCACACGGTCAATGGCTGAAGAACCAACGTTTGGAATCTCTCCTTAATAGCAGTGCAGCATTGCTGCCAATATACCCTTTTCCTCAACAACCATACCGATAAAACCCGGCACCTACACAAAAAGAATCAACATCAGGATGGGGCATGCGTCCGCTTTCATTCGCATCATCGGCGTTAGGCAAGCATTTCTCATCATAATCCGCATCGGGGATAGGTCATGTGCATCATC
The DNA here is from genome assembly GCA_014899095.1 of Fusarium buxicola. Lineage (NCBI taxonomy): Eukaryota > Fungi > Ascomycota > Sordariomycetes > Hypocreales > Nectriaceae > Fusarium > Fusarium buxicola. The sequence continues at coordinate 17,192 of JAAVUK010000348.1, forward strand.
TCTTTCTTGTTTCTGCCTACCATATCCCGCGTTCGTTTTTTGGCAGCTCCTTTGCTATTTCAGTTACTGCCTCTGTTTTGAAAGCGCACTTTGGCGCAGAGCCGCAGTTGGAGAGGTTGGAAGCGGGCAGCGTACGGCGGTTGCCCAGCTCACAGGACTTCTCACCCTTCGCGTTCTTGTGTAAGAGATACCTTGGTCTGGAAAGAAGGGCATTGAATGAATGCTTCGGATAGGGGCGGCTCGATATGCGTCTCAAAGACGATATAAAACGGTACTTAACTTGCATTCGCTTTTGAAAGAGGGACGACATCAAGAGGGCGTGGGTGAACGCCACGTATATAGTCAAAATACCAGATTCGAGACGAACAGCTTGATTGGTCTTTACCTGCGCTATAAAAACTTGCTGCAATGTTGGCTTGTCGTTGTAGTGATGACACAGGTCCTAGTTGGCCCTCGTGTACCGCGTGATTCCTCCTCGACTCTGGATCACGGAAAGCAACGCGAGTGATAGGTGCGACGGGATGTGAGGAAATCGTGCCTTTCCAGATTCCATGCGCGCGGTATCTCATTTACTGTACAAAGGTATCATCTATCCACGACCATCCATCCATCCATCCTCCCACTGAGCAAAACCTCCCATGCCAAAAAAAATCAAGATTAGATCAAATCAATTAGCGAAAATAGCTGTCTCCTTCCCCAAGAAATCTACAAGTCTTTGTGACGTGCCACTTCTTCTAACTGGATGTCGGCAAGGCTGGTACTCTGCTCGACTAATCTAGCGCCTCTAGTTTGTGCTCTCATTGCCAGGATTTGCTGGCCTCTCCCGAGCAGGCTGCTCAGCCGTGGCTGGCGCTGGTTGCGGTGCTGCCTGCTGGGGTACTTGTTGAGAATCCTGCTGAGGTGCCTGCTGGGGAGCCTGCGCAGGGTTGAACTGTTGTGAATGATTGGCCATGGAGGTGTCTTGTATGGGCATGCCGCCCAAGGCGTTGCCGTTCTGGGGCAGCCCACCGTGTATAATTATAGGGGTGTTGTGGTGAGGGAGGGCGCCCATGGCAGTTGGGTCGATGCCCATGGGCATAGCATCCATGCCTCCCCCGAGCATCATTGGCGCGCCGCCGTTGGGCACCGTATGGTCGGTGAGCAGACCAGCGCCAAGTAAGCCCTCTGGGTGCAGCGGATACATGAGACCCTCCATGCTGTTGCCGTCAAAGACGACCATGTTCTGGATGGGCTGCTGGGTCTGGCCGAGCACGTTGATGACGTCCTGGGCGAGCTGGCCGCCGACGATGGCGGCGACGGGGGCGATCTCGCTGACGAGGTTCTGGAGGAAGCTACGCAGGAACTCTGGGCGGAGGGTCTCGCTGGGGAGGCCGAGGGCCTTGTGCTTGTGGGTGGCAATCTGTGTGAACATCTTAAGGTCGTCGCGATTGCTGGGGACACGGCCGCCCTGGAGTTGCATGAACTCCCAGAGGGCGCGGAGACAGGAGAGTGCAGGGGTTACGCTCCTGAGCCGCCGCTTGGACTGGGTGTATTCCTCAGGCAGACCGCCAACGTCGCTGGCGAGGAACCATGTAGAATAGAGCTCGCGTTTGGTGACAGACTCGATTGTCTTTGGGCCCTCCTTGCGGGTCTGGACGTCGACGATAGTGCGAGTGCGTGTCTCTGGGCCAGGGGCCGTGGGTACGTTTCCGAGATCACGCTGAATGACATAGTCGTGCTCAATGAGGTCGCTAAAGATGAATCCATAGAGACCGTGGCAGCCAGCGGCGTAGAAAGCCTTGGAGTTCAGGCGGGTGGCGGTGTTAATGATGTTGAATGACTCAGGGTCAAGGTCAGTGGCAATGACGATGTCGAAGCCAGCAAAGTAACTAGGCCCCTTGGTCTTGACGCCTTCCGTGTCAACATGAACGCGGACACGAGGATTGAGCCTGTTAAGGGCGGCACTTGCAGCCTGCGCGCGATTTTGGCCGACGATGCTCTCGTCTTCTGGGAGGAAGAACTGAGCACCGCGGTCGGCGTCAGTAACAGTAGCTCCGTCCAGAAGCGTAAGGGAGCCAATGCCGGCGAGGACGAGATTCTTTGCGATCTCGTTGGCGAGGGCCTTGATGGTGATGAGGAGGATATTGGCGCTTTGGATCTTTGCCTGAGCGGCCATACCCCAGAGGCGGATTTGGCGATCATAGAGGGCAATCTCATCTGTACGCTGTTAGAGCTGATATTTACGCGGCTCACTCGCGGAGGACTAACCAGCACTGACAGTGGCAGGTGCCGTCACAGGAAGGTCGAAGCCGTGATTCTGACCGTTTGGCATGCCCATTCCCTGCTGCATCATGAAGGATGAAGGATCTACCATGGTCATTTGCATCCCGATCATGGAGGGATCTGCCATGAGTGACGGATCAGCCATCAAGCCGGCCAAGGCCTCGGGGTTCATTGAGTTGAGAAGATGATCTGGTAGCTGAGAGATGCCGTTGCTGTTGCCGTTGATATTGGCGCTGGCGTCGATAGGAGGCATCGCCGTCGCGGCGGTAGCATCTGGAAGCTGCTGAGTTTGAGGCGCAGCTTGAGGCTGGCCTTGGTCCTGGTTCGAGGCGTCCATAGGATGCAGAGCTCTGAGATACGAACAAAAGTGAGAGGAAGAGACTGAAAGGCTACCGAACAGAGTCGCAAAGTGCTGTTATGGATTGATGAGATTGAGGCGAAACGCGCGTGACAAAGAAGGCCCAGCCTGCTGGTTTATAAGCGCCTCCGAATGAACCCCAAGCCCTCATTCACCGTGTCCTGAAGAGGGTGCTGAAAGAAAAGGCCGGGAACCGAGATTGCAGGCGGGAAGTCGGCGCTGTTTGTTTGTAGACGGTAAACCTTTGATATCATATATCGAATCCAGGCGGATGATGGCTTTCAGGTCAAGGAGCTGAGCTGTGCTGGCTGTCGAAAACGTGCTTTTGATTGGCTAGAAGAAATTGTTAGCGGGATCGACCAGTCGGGTGCGTGTGGGGGGGAAAACGCGCTCTGGGGAATGGAGCCCGGAGGTATAAAAACGCTGGCTCACCAGGAATGTTGGACATAAAGACCTACATGTTTTAGGTGTGCTCTCCCGCGTGCACTGTTTGCTTATTTTAAGGAGCTATCCAGGAAGCCAATTCTTTTTTGCGCCTGCAGGATGGAGAGTACCTATCCTACCGGGGAGAGGGAACCAAGTGGTACCGGACCGTCACGTGAGACAATCGCTGGACATGGCTTATTCGCTCGGGTGAGAGTCGCTGGTGATACCTACACAGCCACCAACAAACATACGGATGTTTGACTACATAGTAAGACGACACGGCCAGGCTGGCTGCACGACGGACGGCATTGGAATTTCTATAACAAGACACCGGAACCAGGTGGACAACCTGACGTTACCTACCTCATGCAAGGAGTCTTAGACACCGCATAACGTCTTGGAAGTCGGGCATTGAAGAATACATCGCACGTTGAAGTGAGGGACAGGATAAGAGAAGAAAAAGGAAATATCAGCATAGGATAAAAGGCATGGATAAAAGGCATACGGATAGTACTCCAACAAGGCTGTGAGTCTTTGCCAACAACGGATATCTTGAACCATTTATTCGCGACGGGAGTGCACCTCAGCGTTCCATTCCTTCCAGGTTCCCTGCATGAGTGGCTCACAGCGCCTCGGATTCCCCTACGGAGTCGCCATGTTAGGCCCAATACAGGCATCCATCCCTCGCGGTGGCTTTTGGCTTTTACTGTAACGTAAGTTACAGTACCGCCATTACCAGCTGGCCCGAATTCCCGTCCCTCCCGTCTCGTCCATCCAGGCTACCTACGACATCTTCACAAGGAACCTCGCATTGGATTGCACCTCTTCATGCTGCGACATTTGTTACTACCTACGCTTCCTGCATAGAGCTTCACCGTTGTGCCTATTATATTTCACATACGGTGCTCCATCAACCCGGTCTTTGCCGCTCTCGGCTAGAGATCCCTTCCGTCTTTTTGGCGTCGCTTCTTCTCTGATGGTGAGCCTGCCCACCCGCTTGCCGCCCTCTCCGCTCGCGCCCCCGCCATAGAAAGGCCGCCGTCACCATGATGCCCCTCTAGGCCCATGTGTCGTGCCGCCTGACCTGGCTGGCAGAGATGGAGCAAGGTAGAGAAAATGTGCCATCTCAGGGTGAGAGCAGTAGGGCGAAGGACTGAGGCGAAGCAGCCGTACAGTAACTCACACAACCCCCACAGTCGAGTCATTTGCACCGCAGCCTGCTCCCCAACCGTCGTCACATCGAGACCGAACAGAGGATCCCGACGCCTGGCCGTGACTCGAGGCCGCCAGATCCTCCCGCAGAGCCGTCATTCAAGTGGTAGAGCATTCGCAGACTATCTACTTTGTACCACCGAGTGCTACTGTGTGGACGACAGCAGACATCGCCGCCGTTATCGTTATCCACCTTTTATCTGGCGAAAGACACATCGCCGACCGCTTCACCCCACGTCATACAGTAGCCGCCCACCGACGACTGAAGCCCCCTCCTCCAAATCCCATCCGCTGTAATCATCATGTCTTCCCGGTCGGGATCAAATTCTCACCGTCGTCATTCCCGAGAACCTCCCGATGACTTTCCACCACTGCCTATGCCACGACTGCCGTCTCTGCGAGCCCTGGCCCACACCCAGCGAGATCGAGATAGCCCCTCGCCGACTTCATCCAGCCGCCCCCAGTCCCGACATTGGTCAGCGGCATCACGCCGCGCCGAGCGCATCCGAAACCTCGAGAACAGAGCCCCGGGCCCGGGCTTCGACGATTTCGATCGCCCCATGGACGACGGCTGGCCAACGTCTCGCCGTACTGACCGCATGCGGGCCGCCGCCGAGAACAACCGACCCACAAACCTCGAAGACCTGGATCGTCATCTCGAGGAGGCCAACTCTCATCTACGGGCTCTCCTCGACCTACAAAACCACCCCAGCCTTACTCCTCCGCTCATGCCCCCCAACTTCTCTCCGCCCCTCCGTCCTCAAGACCTCCCTGACTTGAACCGACGACACAAGCGACGGAAGCTGGATTCTGATCGCCTCACACCCGCTTTCAAGGGCTTTCGCTATGGAAAGTATGGGCAGGTCGAACCCGGCCAGCTCCAGATGGAGATTGTCAGCTGTGACGGAGGTATGTTCTCCAACGAGTCGTCATATGCCGCCGAGAACATCCTCAAGAACGACAACTCAGTATACTGCACGAAGGGCAACCGATGCAATATAGTGTTGCGGCATCAAGGCGCGACTGTCTTTACTCTCCGGGAGCTGGTCATAAAGGCGCCAGCGTCGATGAACTATTCACATCCGTATGTTCCCATTCCGGCTTCAAGCCAGATGTGACTGGAAGTTTGGCTGACTCTGTAACAGTGTGAGGGAAGGAATGGTCTTTGTGACTATGGATCAGGACGACGTGAGCAGCCGAACAGCCCAATATCAGATCCAATATGCTCCGCGAACAAGCGATGAGACAAATCCCGGTGATGGGGACTTCAGGGCCCTTCAACCCATCCCAACCGAAATCATCTCTATCCAACACCATGACAACGGAACTACAACCACAAGATCACGGCCAGCATACACCTACCGCGGCGGCAGCGACGACTACGAGCCCCGAACTCCCCAGATGCCCCAAGAATTCGCCTCAAACCTCCCTGACTTGCAAGTCACCACGGAGTGCAGCGACGACGAGGAGGAAGACTACGACGGCCCCCGTTTCCTACGCCGCGCGCCCAATCGTATCGGCTCTCTCCCTTTCGAGACTCTCGACTCCGACTCCGACGAAGGCGGCAACCCCTTTGATCCCGAATACCTGGACGATCATCACCCCTCCCACTGGCGCCTCTACAGCAGTGCGGCCAACACCAGCGGCCCTGGTTTCTCACCCTCCTCCTCCCGCCGTCGCGAGCGCGAGCGCGAACGTGAGCGAGACCGCGATCGCTCTAACCTCTCCCTCACCGAGGCTTGGGAAGCCCACGCCTCGGCTACGCAGGAAGCCGTACGCGCTGTCGGCGGCGGCGAGCTCCTCTCACCGCACGCTCGCTTCTACATCGAGAAAAAGAAGAGCAAGTGCACCATCCGCTTCGACCCTCCCGTCTCAGGCCGCTTCATCCTCCTCAAGATGTGGAGCTCTCACCACGACCCCACTAGCAACATCGATATCCAGTCGATCATGGCTCGGGGCTACGCAGGGCCGCGCTACTTTCCTTCGGTCCAGTTGCGCTGAACGCGCTCTACACGCGGACAGGCGCGCTATTTGTGTGTTTGAATGGGCTTGAAACGTCTACTGTGTGTGTAGGAATGATGATGAAAGCATATACCGAGCTGGATGGCTGTCTTGGCACACGACGGAGTGATTGATCGCCCAATCCTCAACTCGCGAAATTGGGGAAATAGGGGCTGGGAAAGCTGCCACCGAATGGAATGGACATTTCCGAACTTTCGACTTCGTTCGCTTCGGATGAATGAGACATGAATCAACTTGAATGAGTGGAACCAGCCGTCTGGCTGGCGTTGTGGGTATTGATTGAGAATAGAGGAGTTCCGGATGTGATTTAAGCATTGGAATGGGATTCCAGATATGAGACATACACACAATGCCATTATGATATGTCAGTCACAGAGCCAGGCTCGCAATTGAACATGTCAGAAGCAACTTCTGATTCATCCTATCACCATCAACCGCCATAAAACTATTTGCAGCCCGAATCAAGAACCCGTGTGCCAAGCATCCATCTTTCCGACGCTAATGATACAAAACCAACCCCAAGTCAAGTCCCGAAACCCCGAATGAAAGTGTTCCTTATTTGGAAAAGCATCAGCTGAGCCCATGAATGGTCTTGCGCGATGCTCCTCGTTTGTCTGCTCGAACTTAGGCCTCACCAGTACGGCTGGTTCGACGAGTAGTTGGGGTGGTAGTGCCAGTTGGGGGCTCAGGAGGAAAATCTCGTGGAGTATCCAGGATAGCCGCGAGCAAAGCGATGAAGATGGCGAGGAACCTAGAATGCGGTTAGCGAATCCTAGTAGTCGTGCGAGTGCGCTGAACTCACAGGTTCATGTGAGCAATGATGAGCGCCGCTCTGCCGATGGCCCAGTCGGACTTGCAGACAGTCGCGAAAGAGCCAGAACCCTTGACCCAGCCAAAGCAGAGGATAGGAACAAAGACGAGAACAATCAAAACGATGACCCGGAAAATGTAACGGGCGAGGCGGCTGCCGAATCGTCTGCCACGGGCAAAGACGTAGAAGAGCAGGATGGAGGTGGCAATCCCAGAGACGAAGGCAGCGGCAGAGACGAAGAAGAAAGGCAGCCAAGAGAGATCATCCTAGGACTTGTACATGTAAGCGCCCTGGTAATAATAGTCCCTGTAATCTTCGGGGTTTCTGAGCCATGAGGGGGCAGAGTCCCAATCGGCCTCCGATGGAGGACGGACAAAGTCTGGCACTGGGACTTGGATGGCGTTGCGTTCACGGGCAGATTCCCGGACTTTGTCCCAATCGCCGCCAGCAGCAATGGCAGCGAGGATGAAAGTGAGGAAGTTGGTGATGTTGAAGATGCCGAGCAACACCTTGAGGGCGAGACGAGAAAGGCGGCCACAAGGGGGCTTGGGGTCACTGGGTTGCATCATCTTTGCGAAGGAATGCGTGTAGACGATGACAGAGTGAAGGTAACGGGGCTGGACGTAAGAAGGAGGAAGCAATGTTGTAAATGGTTGGGGCCTGGATATCGAGACAGGTTAAGATGATAGCGTCGGGCTGGGCTTGATGAGAGCGAGCCAAAAAAGATGAAGATGGATGATGGGAGAGAGTCGGGAGAAGAGTTGAGAGGACGGGCGAGGACGGGCGAGATGGTTTTGTTTACCTCTGGAGTCGGGCGCCTTCCAATTATCGCGAGTTCTACTTGGGAAGGTACTTAGGTAGGCGCACATGCTCGTTAAAAGCTGAAGGATGAATTCATGTGACAAGTTGCTACGGTGTGATTGAGTTGATCTATCTGAGCTCGATCATAGTTGCAAGAGTGCTCCTATTCTTGCTGAGAACCGGAGAAGGAGGCGCAAAAGGGATCACTTATGTTGGGCGAGTGATGCAGTTGAGATTCTGCGTGTTTAGGCACGTGGTGATAGTGCTGCAGTGGAGAGGCAGAAGGGAATATGCCGTAGCTTTGCACTCTTCCTGGGCAGCTAGGTAGGTAGCTGGGTAGATAGCTTGCTTGGAAACCCTCACTGACAGTGAAAGTCACGGGAGTAAAGGTGACTTTAGAAACATGGAACAGCTGTGGTCTTTGCTGTCTCGCCGTGGCCTTCCTACTTCCTATCTACCTACCTAAGCTAGCGTAGGCCAACTCTCGTCCGGATGTTGAAGGATGACGCCTGCTCAAGCTGGCGGTGAACATGGCCTATGTCTCTTACCTCACGAGAATGCATCAGAGCAACCCGCACCTACCTACGAAGAAAGCCACAGCAATGACGATGTTGTTGTGTAAAGTAGGAATGATAGACACGAATGACGAGACAAGGACTCAGAGCAGATGAAGCTGTCCGAGATTGACGACGGTCAAGTGGTCGATCAAATCCGCCGTGTCTTCAGGACGGCAAAACTGATGGGAGCCGGAATTCGGACATACCCAGATGGTCATTTTCTAATAATCGAGACCTTGAGTGATTAATGCTCCGGGCAGATAGTTCAATCCATCATAGCAGTAGATCAATCGGGCTATTCGTGGCCAAGAAGTGTATTTGGAGAGTTTCCGCTTCAGAGCCTAGGCCCTGCCTGACAAGCTCTCAAGACTCCTTGTGCCTGTAAACTCCACACCAATATCGACCATTCACGGCCTCGCAGTGATACGTAGGCATAGTTTGGCGCCACGAGCAGTTACCGACGCCACGAGCAGTTACCGACCAGCCACTAGAAACCACAAATGGCCACGGGACACACCATCAAGAGCCACAGCTCGTGGCAACATGGTCATCAACAGGATCGGTTGAACGCTGTTCTCGTTTTTGGGAGGGAGGGAATGGCCTGGACTCGCCCAAGAAGCAGTGAAACTTTTGCTGATGCTCGTGGCTAAAGAATGGATGCGCGGGAAAGCCTGAATGAAACTCTGTCGACGTGGAGTTGACGTTGAAGATCCGTCCGGGGGGATCTTTGCGTTTCTGCAGGTTCCCGTCGGCTACGTGCAGGGGAAGCAGAGTTTATCCACGCGAGAGGCAAAAGGAATATGCACTAACGTTGGTATGCAGGTAATGGAATTCTGTGTAGGTGAGAATTTGCTACCTAATCCTCCTTTTTTTACTTGCATGTTTTGATGAATACAATTTTAGGGACCCAGTGAAACGAGAATTAATTCAATCCTCGATATCAAATTCCCTCACTCCGGCAGCTATTATCTGAACTCCCTCTCTAGGGAATCTTCTGAATCTCCAACGTCACCGAAGCCGACCTCCGAGCTACGTACATAGTTACCCAGTACCTGTGGTCCACCGGCTCCAGTTGGAGAGGAACAATGGCGCGCGTCGACATTCCTCGGCGTTCAGGGATCTGCACCCTGGCGTACCCAAGCTTGGCTGGCTTGTCCGCCAACAGTTGCAGCGAGGCAGGATGAGACGACATTGCCCGTGCCTTTTCCGGAAAAGGCCTCAGAGAGTTGATCAAGATAGTTAGTTGGACGCCTACCTTCGAAATACAGGCATGTGCATACCATATAAAAATGTCTAGACAGGTAGTGGCTCGTGGAAGCTCTATCTGTAGGTCCGTCGTTGCCACCAAAGGCCAAGACCCTCCCCATGTCCGTCCTTTCAACCACCCATTTGTTCCAATCAACTCATACCCGTCCATCCGCCGACTCTAAGTCCCCTGGTCCAGCCCGGGGCAGCTACACTTCGCTTGCCCAACCGGACTTGGCCACGCGCAGAGACACACAGGACCGGACCGTGTTTATCTAAAGTTCCTTGCCATCCTCTCCACCACACACTTGACTTGTTCACATTCATCACCACTCCAACTCTCCCTCGTCTACACTACACTGACTGTCTTGCTCGTGTCTCTCCGTCTTGGTTCGACGGGCTAGAAACAGTCCAAATCATCCCGCGAGCAATCACTATATCTGAACACCACTGTACTGCTAGCGTCCTTCTGGTGCTTGTTTCACCGGTTCTATCTCGCTGGACCCCTGCTCCCATCAAATCTCCCACCTGACGCTACACGCTTCACCCCTTGGAACCGAAACGTTAGCACATCATGCTACCTCTGGATCCCCAGGGGCTCGACGATGGAGCTTGCGTTCAGCAAGGGCAGTTTCCTCTCGACTACCGTTCTTGTCTAACTGGCTCGAGTGCCCCTGCGTCTCCTGTCTCCGGTGTTCGTGCATCGACCGCTCGGAGGCGTGCCGCTCTAGCAACCAAACCCATTAACAACCATCTAACGGAAACAACTTCTCTCCGTCTCTCCACTGCCGTTCTCAAGACTCCCTCCGAGCCTCCGTCAACGCCTCTTTCGGCTTCTCTTGCTCCTCCACCTCTTGCTGCTCCTCTCGCCGCACATCACCCCCCTAGCTCCGGTCGACACTGCGACTCCGGATTCCATGTAGAACCCACTTCCCCCAAGCTACAATCCCCTTTGCGCCACTCGGTCACCTTCTCCAACGATATCAACCTCGACACTGAATTACGGTTTCGGAGCCCTTCCGCCGGCCAAGTCCGGCATCAATCTTTCGACATGGCCTTCACCGGTGATAAGAGGACCGCTGCCCCCAGGTCCAGGTCAAGTTTGCCTGCTGTCGCAGAAGAAGGCCCTCGAAACCGCTTCCCAACGTGGTTCTCTCGTGCCAACCCTACTGTCAACGCCCCAATACCATCGCCTGCCTCCGAAACTCGAGCGCGCAGTGCATCCTCTGCATCCAAGACTGCATCTCCAACCGCACTCTCCCGGTTCAACTTCTTCGGCTCCCTTTCTACTCCCAACAGCCCCATGCCAGGCTCTCAGAACGACGCCCTCATGAATCTCGACATCGAAAAGGGTCTCTTCCCCAGTGGCGCTCCTGTTGAGGGAACCGCATTTTCGCCATCCGCCTTCAAGAATCTGCAGATGAACGCCACCGGCCTGTTGAGCAAGTTCCAAGCCGCTTATGAGCAACGCACAATTGAATTTGAGGAGCTCCAGGCCGAGCGTGACACGCAAGTATCCAGTAAGAGCGAGGCTGAGGACAGGATTCGGCAGCTCGAGAAGCAGATCGAGGACCAAGCCCGGCAAGCCGCAGAGCGCGATGCCTTGATTGAGCATCTCTATAGGCTGTCTCAAGAGAAGGACCGGCCGGATCAGGAGTCGACCGGTGACAAAGAAGTTACCCCTTCGGGAGCCTCCACAGTGTCGGAAGACCTGGGTATCGATGAAGACCGGCTAAGACGCTGGCGGAAGAGCACCTCAGCTTCATCTGATGATGATAGCGTGGACGAGGCGAGCGTGTTCTCACGCTCTCGAAGTCCTACCATTTCTACCAGCATATCAGACGTGAGCCTTGTGGCCACTCCTATCACTCAGTCCAAGCCAGTCATTCTTGAACCTCCGCGCGTTACCCGGAGCAACAATGCTCAGATGAATACCTTTCAGAAACTATTCAAGGGCATCACCAGTGAAGCACCCAAGAACACAGGTTCCGAGACCTGTCGTAATTGCCAAGGACAGGAGGCCAGCGTTGCCTGGGACACAGTTAATCTTCTCAAAGACGAAAACAAGGGTCTCAAGCAAAGAGTCGAAGAACTAGAGACAGCTGTGGAGGGTGCTCTGGATGTTGTCAATGGCCTCGTGTTATGATTCTAGTCTCTGGGCTGCGATCAAAGTTACAGGAACCCGAGGTGAGACCCTTGATGGGTCCTCAATAGCATTGTTACATGGTAACACGGCGTTAAAACTGCAAGCTGTGGCGGCAATTGTGGTTGTGGAACGACTTCGTTTTTTTCTTTGGTGTTTTCAGGTGAAGGATAAAGCCGAAATGGGTATACGGCGGCGTTTGTGGGCATTTGATACCATTCTGCATAGGTTGGAAGACCATTTTTTACCCACATTATAGCATGGAGACAGGCCAGTTTCCCAAGATACCTCTACCATCGTTTGTACTTCTGGATTAAAAGACAATCTGGATACCTTGACATTGCATTTTGGTCCCTTAATTCCCGAATGCCTTGTTCTTAGTGAGAGGGCTATACAAGCCCGACAGGGTGAACAAGCTTGGAGCGCCAGATGATGGATTGAGAGCATGCTGGGCTTTATACCTGACGTAGAGGCTATCCGCCTTACCGTACCCAGTCTGGAGTCAGTGTTGTTGTGGTCCAAATATGCATCAACGCATCCGGGCGACCTCCCACCCCGGCAGCTTGGTGGCAATCTATTTCAGGTGTATCGCTCTCTCGTCGTCCATTATATCGAATCTTTGTTTTTCATTGACCGGTTCCGTAGTCTGATTGAATACCCCTCTCGCTGCGCGAGATATATGTACAAAATATCTGGCCCTCATCCGCATGCATACATGCCAGATTTGCCCTCTCCTTCGTTTCCTGTACACGCTCGCTCTAGTGGTGCGCCTCACCGTGATCCGCCTCACCGTGGTGATGCTCATCGTCGAGGAAGAAGTGTTCGTAGCCGCAGTAGCCGATGAAAGCGACGGTCGCAATGCCGAGACCGGGGAAGCCGCTCTTGAAGCGGTTCCAGCGGGTGAAGCTGCCCTGGTATCGCCAAGCCTCACTGTAAGAAGACAAGGGAAGTTAGTACGACATGCCCGGGCACGGGAGAGACAGAAGAGCAAGAGTAGTAAAGGGATTACGGACTTGCGCTCCCAGGGATCGTATCGAGGTTGGCCGGTAGATGCTTGGAAGGCCCGCATGTTGAAGCCGGTGATGTTGGGCTTGGGCCCGCGGGAGGCGGCTCGTAGCACTCTACATAGCCGATGGTCAGTTATTCAAGTTCAATCACATCAATTGCAGAAGCCAATTGATCCAGCTGCAACAGTGGGCGAGCGCGTCATACCTCGTGGCAAGCATCGTGGGCTGAGAGAGAGATTCTGGCTGGGAGTTGAATCTGACGACAAATGGGCGAATGGAGAGCGAGCCAATTCGTCCTTACTGATACTCCTCTGGCCGAGCAGCCCCGTCACTGGAAACTGGGGCTCTCGCTGGCAGGCACACAACGCACCGGAACAAAGTACACCGATCTTTCCGATGACCTGTGCACGGACCGTTCTCATTCCCGCCCTCCTCATCATCTGTGCCCTCAGTCTCGTGCTGGGCAGAGAAAGCATATCATCGATCATTGCTGAAGCTTCTAATCCCCTCTCTGGATACGTATTACTAGCTGCAGAACCCCAAAAATCTATAAAAAAACGATCCCCCGGGATATCGAGCGAAATTGCCTGTCATCAAGGACCGAGCCGTGAGTCCCCGACGATTACCCTGCGCATATATCTCTATCGACACTCTCCCTCCGCCCACTCTCCACCATCCGACGTGGAATCAGATCCATCAGCCGCCGACACCGCACCCACGTCACGAGCACTCGACGACAACCATTCCCATCGCAAACGCTTGGTCTGGCCTGTGAAAGCGCCGCAGAGCCCGTCTGATTTATCTCCGTCATCTCAATGCACAGCCGTCGCGGCCGTCGAGGTAACACGTATCCCTCCACGCCGTCGCGTTAGAAACCGCCGACAGGATTTCCCCCACCACAAGGAACCTCTGAACAAACTACGACATATCGCCCGCATCCCAGGCACTGGAGCAGGGCAGTCGCCTCCCCCCCCCCGCAGTCCGAGGAACGACTACAGACCGCGATACGCCGGATTCGTGCGGGCCTTTTCCAATTCGAACGTCTACAGCACTGACTATTCCATGCCGCCGCCGCAACTTCGGGGCTTCGGCGGTGGGCCCGCCGTCGCGGCGCCTTACCATCAAGGTGGCTTTCCTTCTCACGGCCAACCGCAGGGCGGCCACCTGGGTGCGAACCAGTACCTAAATGCCAATGCGCAGCTGGGGCCTTTCTCCGCTGCTAACGGCAATGCTTTTGCTGCTGCTGGTCTGAACGGGCAAGGGTTCGCCGACACAGGGTTTGGTAGCCAAAGCGCAAGGATGGGCTTTCATGGTCCTGGTGCGGGACTACAACAGCCGCAACATGGGCAGGTTCACCAGAACGTGTTGATGGAGCATCCTGGGATCAGGTCGCATCCGAACAAGGGCAGAATACGAGAAGTCTGGAAACATAACTTGCATGAGGAGATGGCTGTGTTACGAGATCTGGTGGATAAATACCCCTACATTGCTATGGTAAGGTTGAAGGAGCAGGCGCCGTATCTCGAGATCTACTAACAGCCGCCAAAAGGATACCGAATTTCCTGGCGTTGTTTCAAGACCTATGGGAGGATTCCGAGGGAAGAGCGATTATCACTACCAATGTCTACGAACCAACGTCGACATGCTCAAGGTTATCCAAATAGGCCTCACTTTCTTCAACGAGGACGGCGAGACCCCACCGGCACGACCATCAGCGAACGATCTCAAATTCGGTGTCGCTGCTCAAAGAGCAGTGAACAATGCTCCTTTCCCCTGCTCCTGGCAGTTCAACTTCAAGTTTTCTCTCAAGGACGACATGTATAACGAGAAGTCGATCGAATCTCTCCAACAAGCAGGTATCGATTTCAACCTCCTTGAACGCGACGGTATCGACCCTCACGAATTTGCTTCCCTCCTCATCCCCTCCGGTCTAGTGTGCTTCGACAACGTGCGATGGATCTCTTTCCACGGCGGCTACGATTTTGGCTACCTCACTAAGCTCCTCATCTGCATGCCTTTGCCCAACGATGAGGTTGATTTTGACCACAAGATGAAACTCTACTTTCCCACGACATATGACGTTAAGCATCTGATGAAGCATGCCATCAAGCTGCACAACTCCGGCCTGCTCACACCCAACGATCCCAGTAGTGCTGAGATCCTGCAAAAGTTTGAGCACAAGTCCGGTCTCGAGAACATCGCCGAAACTCTCAAGATTAAGCGCATCGGCTCTGCCCACCAGGCAGGCTCTGACTCCCTCCTCACCGGCAAGGTCTTCTTTCAAATGCGCGACAAGATCTTCAATGGCGACATCCCGGACGAGCACGTCGGTAAGGTCTGGGGCCTCGGCTTCCCCGACTCGAGCGTCATCATGTCCATGATGAACCAGCAAGCCGCCGGCAACGACGGACAGACGAACGGCAACGGGCCCAGCACGCCCAACACTACTAATGCCGGGCTAGCTACCACCCCTGGGCCCCAGAGCCACAACACTAACGGTATCACTAACACGGGACCTATGACACCTGGCGGTGGCGGCGGAGTGTTTGGCAGCTTTGCTTTTGGTGGAAACCGATGAGTGGTAGGTACTGGGAGCTGTCCGCTCTCCAGGTTAGGAAACATGTTAATATTCTCGATGTTGCTCCGTCTTATGTGTTTGTGCCCCCTTCGTCATCCACAACGCTCCCTCCAACCACACTTCCTGCTCCATAGTCACTCCACCACAACCTACACATTGCAATAGACGGGGCACCGCGCGGGGATTTTGACATGATTCCTGGCATCATGCCCTCATGGCATTTCTGCCCTTCATCTTCCTCTCCTGTCGTTCCACACTCTTCGGGCTTTTTTTTTGTTTCTGGTATAGGAGGTGGGGGCTTTTTTTTTTTTTAAGAAAGGGAAGATGGAAAGGAATGGGAAAGATACGGATGGAAAGGAGAAATCTGCTGCCTGCATGGTTTGGGTGGTGTTCACTGCTGTATGCTGTATTGTATGGTCAATTGGGGGAGTTAAAGCACGTTGAAACTTGACTTCTGGAGTATTCGGACCGGTGTCGCAATTATTTGTGCTGATATTGTCCGACTTGTGCCTGGGGATACGTGAAGAATCGGGATGATGGAGCATCTTAAGAACAGGCTCGTGCTGCAGATCGCCATAATATCCTAGAATACAAAGATAACCTCACCTAAACGCCAAACCCAAGAGTATGCCTCGGCAACGCCTGAACCCGCTTACACTGGCATGAACCCACGCTAGTTGCTCAATTCTTAGGTGATGTAAACCTTCTTCAGCACATTCACAGAATAGATCTCGCCCGTCCGCAGGTCCTTAACCTGGTCCGCTGTCAGACCCGCCTTCTTGGCCTGCATCTCAAGGCGATCCCTGCCGTAAACGCTCCCGTTAGGAAGTAGCCGAAGGTCATGCTCGACATGGCTCTGCGTGTGGTGTGCGTAGGGCACGTTGCGTGCGAGCTCATTGAGCTCTGTGGAGCAGATGGGACAGACGCCGTGGCCGAGTGTCGAGGCCGCAGCGGCAGCGGCTTCGGAGGGGGCGGGCGTATGTGACAAAGGTGTGGTAAGTGATGAGGGCGCTGGGGAGTGCGTATGGCACGCGGGTGTCTTGAGAGCAGAGAGACCGGAGGAGAGAGCAACGTGGAGGAGTGGGACAGCGGGGAGAGCAAGGAGCTGGTTGTGGGTTGTTGTGAAGAGGTCGGCGAGGTCAGCCCAGCGAGAGGGTTTGTAGAGGTCTCCATATGCGGATGCGGGCGAGTCTGGAGGAAAGGCGAGGAGGCCACAGGCTTGCCGGACTGTGCGAGGAAAGGTGGTCCGGTAGGGAATTAGGTGCTTCTTTGCGTGGGCGATAGCTTCGGTAAGCTTGGCAGAGGATTGGGAGCGGACGAGTTCGATGTACTGTTGGAAGCGGAGCATGAACTCGAGTGGGCTCTGGGAAGGGGTTAGTATACTTTCAATACAAGCAAAGGAATTTTGAAAGAGATAGAGAACGCACCTCCATCTTGCGCAGCTCTTTTTTATTGTCAGTGCACCATGCCAGAGCCTCGGTGACACTCCCCTTCAAGAGGGCATCCCGAATACGGCTCGCAGCAACAAATGTATCGACATCAACGAGATCATCGATGCCACGCTGCTGTGCCAGCTCTCTCGCGCTCTCATTATACCCACGACGCAGCAGATAATCCGCCAGCAAGCGATCCAACCTCTTCCTACTCCAAGCTTCGTACTTAACATCCTCGACCGATTCGAGAGCATACAGCTCGTTCAGGTGCGCGATGCGGGCAGCGGCCTGGGTGTGCAGTCGGGACTCCTCAGCGGCATTGGCGGAAAGCTTGCGCTTCACGCCGCGCATGCGAGCGATCATGGCGTCGAGATTGCGCAGGACATCTTGCTGGGATGCGCGGCCGGAGACGGCGGCGGTGGCGGACTCTTTTAGGAGGGTCTTGAGGGCGGAGGTGTCTTTCTCGATGGTGAAGTGTGCAGCACGGAAGTTCTTTCGAAGGAGTTCGGAGGGAAGGCGGAGGAGGGGTTGGTCCTGGTGATGGTCGTCAGTGTTGAATGAGAAAAAGGTTGAAGTGGAAGCGGTGATGAGGTGGTGCTGGACTGCGAGAGAAGAAACATACAAGAAGGAGATGCTCGTTGTGTCTGATGGCGGAGAATTCGTGGTCGCCCATTGTGAAGAGTTATCTCTGAAAACGAGGCTGTATTGCTCAGGAAGAGAGTTGAGACATGGGATGCCGTGGAAGGTGGAGTTTGAAGGTCAAAGTCAAGGTCAAGGTTGAGGCGGGCTTCGATGATAGGAATCGCTTGACGTTATCGTGAGGTGAGGTGGTGGGTCCCAAGCTAATGGAAGTGGCCAGGGCATGTCTGCCCAGGGGAGCTGGGAGGTACGTACCTCGCCGGAATAACCCAGCTCATGCCCGAATCCCACTGTAAGTGAAGTGGAAGCAGATCAACGCCAAATGTTCTAACATGTTATGCTTGACGTTGTCTCAAACGAGAATGAGGAGAAAGATAGAGTCTAGACGCTACCCGTCGAGTCCGCTTGTGCTTGTGACAGGCCAGAGCGGGTGTGACAAGGAGGTATCCTCTGCCTCAAGTGCTGAATGCTCATCGAATGGTTCTCAATATCGGCTGGGTGCATGAAGGGGATAGAGGCGGGGTAACAATGGCGGGTTGCTCATCCAAGCCAATATCTTTAGATAGCAAGAATTGAAAGTCATGGCTAGCTGGTGTCCCTCTCACAAGGGCTTCTCATACTTGCCAGGATCGTGCTGTGGCGCCCGGTCTTGGCTTGTTGGCCTCAGACGCCATGCCAATACGTACGTAGCAAACCTCTGACAAAGCCAGTGTTGCTGGGGGTTTGAAACATATTCCATCCGCGTCTACTCTGTACAGTCCAGGCCACGATTCGCAGCGAGACCCCGTGTCAGACGAGCATAGCACACCAAAGCATCTCTCGCAGTTCTCTTTAGGACGCAATCTGTTTCACATCGCGGACGTCAAGTGATGTTGCGAAGATGAGGATGGATCAGGTGATTACCGGCTCCTCTTTCTCGAGGTGTGCCTGCCCCAGCTGGAGGTGGTGTGTTTCATTAGTCCGTGCGATTGCTCCTCCCGCATTGGGGAATTTGGGCGGAAGCTTGTACTGTAAGCTTGGCGATGGGACGGACCTGCAATGGAAAGCTGAACTGAGCTAAACTGTAATAAAGCTGGTAGGAGCGGGTTGGTACTTTAGTATGTGGAGTTACAGTGCAGTTACCCGCGCCAGCAGTCATTTGACGGGCTGAGCATGGTTCTTTGGGTGTAGAGATCCTTGGTGGTTCCATTGGGGTCCAAGAGAAGTCGGCGTTTGTTATGGCAGTTTACAGCGTAGAAAATGACTTGCCTCGGGCACTTTATCCCACCCGCTTACTCTTCTACGCGACCACTAGGTGCAAGGTACCTTAGTAGGTTACCTGTTGATGGGGAAAGTACGAAGTACCTGGGCTGGAGTTAGGTACCTTACCTCTCGACGATGTCCGAGGATGACGCCTGCTCAACCGATGTGTCCCGTCGGAGTGGGAGATGAGGTACTTGACGACTTGTCAGGGCATCCGCAGGGCACCTACCTAAGGTATCCGTAGAGCATCGTCCCTTCAGTTGATTCCTTCCAGCTCATTCCTTCCATTGCCCTGAAGATACCAAATTTCCCGACTTCTCCCCATGGTCCCCTTCCTTAGCTCTTTCCCGCACTCATTGCGCCTTTCCGCAAAGGCAACCACCCCATTTCAACCATACTGTACCTATGTGGCACGCCTACCCCTCTCATTGGCCACCCTCTCATTACGGTCTCTATTGCAGCCTCAGGCATGAGTCCCCTCCAACCTCTCACCCGCATTATTTATCTTACCAGCCTCACCCACTTGCACGTGTTCACCCTCTTCCTCCGCCGCGTGACCCGACTCGTTCGCCCAGTGCCAGCCCGCCCAAGCTCCCGTCGACCTCCTCGCGCCAGCAAAAGAAGCGCCCGTTGGGCGAGATTTCGATCTTGTTCCCCCTTTGTAACATAAAGACCCTCGCGTATTCGAACGCGCATCGGATTCTAAGGCTTTTCCCTTTTTTCTTTTTCCTTTCCGTTAAATTTTGGGTCGGTTCGTTGAACGTTGTCGACGCGAACCTCTGGACTTACTATACCTTAATCAACGGGACTCGCGCGATATCACGAGGTCGATCACGCCAGACACGTGAGACGAGAAACTCGTGATCTCCAAAGCCAGGCCCGCTGTACTCAAAGCACATGATCTGGGAGGTATGTCGGTTATGCATCTCATTCACTTCACGATGCTTTCACTTGATGCGCTGCGCAATGAATGTCCTTCTCTTTCCTCTGCGCCATGGCTCGTGCAAAATATTTGCGCACTTTATCTCTCGGTGATGCCATCTGCCAAGTGGCCGCATCCTTCATCACCATCACCGCCGCCGTCGCGTCGCGTCTTCGTGTCGCTTGCTATCATCGCAACCTGGTTCGAAACCTCATCTCTGTCGCATCGCCTGCCGACGCGTGCTTCGCATCTGGCCGCAATCGCGCACATCCCGACTCGAGCGACTGAATTAGCATCAGCACATTGTTTTCTTGCTCTGCCGCTGTCCACATGACAGCCATCGGCACCTCAACCCCACCCTCGCTCAGTCACCCTCAGATCTCAAGTGAGACGAGGCCTGGAGACGGCCTGGAGACAGAAGCCTTTACTCGGTTCTCCGCCTGCTACCATATCGCATCGCATCGCATCGCACGCTTTACTCACAGACCAATGTCTGTCTGTTTGACAACAACAAGGCCAGCGCCTATCATGTCCACGTGTTTCGGTTGCCCTTTGCACTCAACCATAGTTGCTTGATTCTCAATATCGTTGCAACCAAGACTGACTTCCCCGGCCGTTCTTACTTTTGCGCTTCATCCTACCCATATCTTACAGCAGCCCCATTCTAACTGCCTTGCCCTACTCAGATCTTTGACCGATTGTCAACGTCTCTCATCTGTGGCATCGACATCGTCAAGCCTTGCGTCCGGCCTTAACACTCCGGCGCACGCCTCTGATCGAACAACCCCTACTGCAAATTATCCTTTTTTCGGCCTCTTATCATCACGCCTTTTGCTGCCTGAACCATGGCTGAGTCCGTTGTTACCGAACAGCCAGATCTCTCCAGCCTGACCGGTTCCCCAGGCCAGAAGCGGAAGCGCGAATCTGGTAGTCCCGACCTTTCCAGGAATAAACGTCCTGCACCGGCCGCCCACATGTCTACCGATGCCGCCTCCTTCATCGACAATGCTATCGAGAACCAAGTTGTCAACGCTAATGGCGTGAATGTCGCCGACTTCAACGCCCTGCAGCAGGCCGCTCAGGCTGATCACCTCGAGACTCCGGATCCCGCCAGTGCTACCAGCACCGCCCAGGCGGCCCTCGGAATGTATCCTACCCTCCATGTTCCGCCATCGACAGAGGAACAATTTGCAGCCCAGGCAACCGGCGACGGTGATCATGGCCATGATACTTCCTTCAACCCGGATGTGCCACCACCCAATGTTGATGGTATCATGGACCCTCCTCCCCCAGTCGCCCCCCCTCAGCATCAGCATACGCCGCCCAACGGGGTTCAGCACCAACCACCGCGGTACACTTCCGCGGCTTCCAACCCGAAACCAACCGTTGGCTCGGAGGAATGGCACAAGATGAGGAAAGACAACCACAAAGAAGGTAAGTTTACCGAGTCTTCTTTCTTCTTCCTCATCCTATCAGCAGCTAACAAGAAGTTAGTGGAACGTCGTCGTCGTGAAACAATCAACGAAGGCATCAATGAGCTCGCGAAGATCGTTCCTGGCTGCGAGAAGAACAAGGGCTCTATCTTGCAGCGGGCGGTCAGTTTCATTTCTCAGCTCAAGGAGAACGAGCAGCAGAACATTGAGAAGTGGACTCTGGAAAAGCTGCTTACGGAGCAGGCTATTACCGAGCTTAGTGCTTCCAATGACAAGCTGAAGCAGGAGTGCGAGCGTCTTTACCGTGAGCTCGAGACTTGGAAGCGGGTGGCGCAGAATGCCGGCCTCGAGCCTCCGCAGCCTAAAGAGGAGAACACTGCTGCCACTACAGCGACCTAGGAACCCTTGTCAGCGCTGGCATACCCTCCAATACCGACGTCGCTTTCATTCTAAAGTATACCCCTGTCTAATGCTGCCGTCTAAAACTATCCACATTGTGGAATTATAGCTGCAGCTAGTTGTGTTTTTATATGCTGTTTTTGTTCTTTATCGCGGGGTTCTTAAGCAATAGTTCACGAGCAACGTTCTTCTAAAGTCAGGAGCGATGAAAGACACTTGGACCGAGGATCCTCTTTGTGCATCTGAGTAGTCTCCTGGCATGAACTGTGTTGTCTCGAGTTTGATTTGATCAGTTATAAGTAGCTTGGCGTTGGTGGATATATTTACTTCCGGGTCGGCAGAAGGTTGAGGTGCCGGGCCTGATTCATGGAGATACAATAGCCTGGAAGCTGAAACGAGTTTAACAGTAAGATCTGTCCCCATGTTACGTCCTCTAGGTGATTTTGTGTTGTCATATAATCTTGCCACCCTATTATGTTACCAATACAGGCATCATAAGTTACGTCGTCATGATATCCGTGGTAGGGTTCATTTTCGTCGACGTATCGCGGCCCTTCTAATCCCATTCCCAGTCCAGCCTTATCCTCTATTGGACTACCCTTCCACGAAGCTATGGGTGGAGGGGCTTTGGGCCAGGCAAGGAAGGGTGTATTCAGTGTCAAGATAACAGCCGCTTACGACAGTATCCCATCATTCTACATTGCGTTGCTTTTGTTTGGCATGTAGCTGCTCACTAGGTAGGTAAGCCTGAACTCATGCTTTGAAGGAAGGGTAGCGAACTTAGTATATGCCATCAATAACGTACATTCAACTCTCGTCTATCCGCACTGCTCAACTGTGTTCAGCAGAAATGACAGGTCATAGCGTAGTAGCTTCTCAGCATAGATATCCGCTTCCTGGAGCAATGTAGACGAACTTGCGAGGCAACTCTTGGCTATCTGCGTTCAAACGCTCACAATTAGGTCCTATCGAGCCTATATAACGACCCCTGTCCATCACAGGCTGCCGTCATCCAACCTCCCTTTTCCCCTTTCCCCCCATTCAAACCCCTTTTCTATCCTAGCCACCTCATCGTAAGTCCAAGGCAATGAGAACTCAAGCACCAAACGCACCCAAGTTACGGCCCGCATACAAGTGAGCACAAGCTGGAACTTGAAACTGCATGTGGTAGAAACCAGTTATCCCGTTTGCGCAAATCCTCCTATTCGTTTTGAAACGTGTAATCACGCGTCAAAAGAAAACCAAACTGCTTCGAAAGATCAGAAGTCAAGGAACGCTCAGAAGAGGCTCCGACATTCGCCGCCTATCAGTCCCCCTGTCTCGTGAATTAAGAGCACTGATCCGTATGTAAACAAGGGCGAAATTGCCTGCCAAAACCGTTCGCCGCCGTCAATCGCCATCGCATTTCCAGTCATCAACGTCAAGTGAACCCGAATTCGCCATTTGGTTCACCTATTGACCTTCCAAGGTGGATCGGAGTCAAATTCATCAACCCAAAGACAAGGTCCTCATCAGAAAACCGAGTTTGGCATTGGGTTGCCAGCATTCATGCCCGGATAGGATCTCCCAGTCTTAGAGAACTGCACACGCCAGATGTAAAATGTCAAATCATGAAAGGAGACTCCAAGTCCCCCCAAAGACATATAACGCAAGATGAAGTAAAGCAAAATGCCGCTGTCGTTCGCAAAAATCAAGTAATCCACCCCGAGACTTAGCCTAAAAATGCATCGTTTGGGGTATCGAGTCATGTGGGCCATTGCATCCGCCCATCGTGTGAAGTAATCGAGAAAATCCGTCGTGTCGAAACCGACGTTGAAAACCGTAGATCGAGCGGGATATCGAAATTGTCATTTTCCTGCCTGGTCTGTTTTTGAATAACCTGTACTGTCTGACCAGGTCCGTCATCATACGTAATCTATAAAGATATAAGAAAAGCAACAGTGTATCCCAAGGTTGATGGGAAACGGTGTCAAAGTGTCAAAGTGCGTTAGCTACAATAACGGCGCCCAGATTTGTCGAGACTAATGCATCGTGTTTCGGGGTACGTCGTCCACCTTCACACCAGGAAGCCCTCGGTTGTCGTGAGACATGTAGTCGTAGCCTTGTGTCGGATGGACTTGTTGTGGCTGTGGCACACCTCCAGCCCGGAACATAGGAGGCTGATTGGGATCGTACCCACGTGTGAGTCCATCGAATGAGGCACCCATGTACGACTGAGTCTGACTCATTGGAACACCGGGACTGACAAACGCTGTCGCAGAAGGATTGGCCGGCTGTTGAGTAAAAGTGTACATAGACGACGAGTTGGGCGCGGTGGAACCAGACTGCCACTGCTGGGCATACATCGCTGTGCCGTTCTGCCCCCCGTACTCTGCTGGAGCGCTGAAGATGGATGATCGACGGCCAGAATCGTGTGAAGGAGGCACACCCATATCCATAGCGAGGCTACCGCCAGTAGAATGAACCGACGATTGACTGTTTACTGGCATGCTGTTGCCTTCCACGAACGCTGTTTGATCCTGTGCCATCTCTTGCATCATGGAAGGAGGATACTGGTTACCGCGCACAGGCAGGTCACCACCAAGAAATGGCGTCCCGTGTAGTGATGCGCCGGAGCTATGACTGGCGGATGAGGGCATCAGGCCATGCACCGCAGTCAGTTTGTTCGATGGCACGTCTGGGTCGTCTTCGTCCTTGGGGATGGATCCGTCGTCATCGTTTCCTGACCCGTACGTCTCAGGAATCTTGTCGTCTGCCATCACATAGACCTCTGTTGTTCCATCTACTCGCCGTTAACACTTCATCCATCGCATGACTGGACTATTACCTACCAATCTCTCCATTCTTGAACCTTTCTTCCTGCCCGGCCACCTTGAAGATCTCGTTCAGGTATGGCCGCTTCCTCCCGTTGGCGGGATTCTCCTTATCGGCAAAGAAGCCTGACAGTGCCTCAATCGTAATCTCTTCGAGCTTCTTGACGTTGAGGTTCAGTTTCTGGATATCGGGATGTTGCTTCTTGTTTGGCTCCACAATCATTCTGAGGATGTGGTTAAGGAGATGTACTCGCTCTGAAACATCCTGTTAGTAAGGAAGTTGCTATCAGTTGACGTAGTGACAGTGACAGCTTTACCTCGTTTGTAGAGGTGATCCGGTTCCTTGTGACGAACCTTGTCCTCCTTGGTTGGACCCCATGGCTTAGGCCACCAGTCGGGAGCTTTCTCGTCACTCCCAGTGTAGGGATGTGTTGACTGCTTCTTTGGCTCCACGGCCTTCACCCACGCCTTAGCAATAAGCTTGCAAGCGGTTTGTTGACAGTTCTTGAATCGCTGTTCGTAGAAGTTCCAGACGTCCTCGGGATTGCCAATTTTGATTCCCTTCCTGGTCGTCGACACAGTCATAGGCATCTCGTCCTCGTCGTTGACAACATGTCGTGCCCGTGGTCTCTTGCGACCTTGTCGTGTTGGTGCATCCCAGTCGTCAAAGTTGGACATTCGTCGGCGATCTAATATGCGGTTTCGTGGAAAGTCCATGGCTTGCTTGTAGCCGTCAAAACCGAACCCATCATCAACAACAGGGCTTGCTCCTATTCACCAGTCAATCCGGGATTCCAACATTGGGCGCGAGTTCACTGACCGGAGTCCAGGCGTTCCATGACCCTCTGGTATTTGTCGACATCAAAAAACTGCTTCATGACATCGCCGTGGAGTCTGGAAGTACCAGGGCCAGAGAAGGTCATGGGGCTCCCGTCATCCATTATCACGGCCACGAAATACCGTCTAGCCGATATCGCACAGTGCTGGCGAAGAGCTTCGTCAATTTGCTTAAGTCTTTACATTAGCAGCTGGTCGAACATGTCGTGCTCGGCGAGTTATACCATGGGGGGGTGTCGGCGATTGATGTCTTGAGCCTCCGGGAAACGGCCATCGTCAATCCCATCAGCGATGTACCTCTCAGGCAAGTATGGGTGATGCCCATGGCGAGGGAAAGATTCCCTCGTCCAGTCTCTGGCCATATTCCTTGTGGCTCCCTAGAGCTGTAGGCTGATTTTGGTTGGTCGCCAAAAGCCAGTGCTATGGGCAGTTGCAGAAGCAACTAACTCTGTGTACTTGCAGGCTGCAGCTTGATGAAGTGAAGATGGTAAGTGAACTTGTGAGCATCAATGAATCCGCATAAGCCCCGTGGACCTAAGGGCATCAGACAATTGAATCGTTCTTTGCTTCTCTGGAAATGACCACGAGTCTTATTCGGCGTGTTGAGATCAAAGTTGGGGTTCGAAGCAGACAGTAGATGCCAGATAGTGGCTGAGTGAGTGGTGTGTGAACGCGATATAGTTAGTCGTGAAGCGATTAGAAAACCAATGGGGTTTTCAGGAGGACGACAACTGCTTGCTGTGACGATATAAACCCGAGATTTCGTTTGTCGAAGGGTCTTGGCCAACTTGTGGATAAGATTGCAGGTGCCAGTGAGCGGTAAAGGACAAGTTCAAGGTCGTTGTGGTCAGTGACTTCGCCTCCGGTCAGTATCCTCCGGATTTTGAGGAACTCAAGCTGGCTCCTAAGAACGGGTTCGAAAAATAGTACGGGGGCGGCCGAAGTAGTAGTTTGGTGTGCCAGAAGACGCCTCAGGGGAACAAAGGACCAGGAAATTGATATCGTCAACGCCGGGACGGGTGTTTTGCTTGCAGAAGACGGAGGGTTCAAAGGATCAGGCGGCGAAACAGACCTGTCACCCAGCTGCAAATACTCCCTCAGTAAGAGGAGGCTGCACCAAGCTGTTTCGATCAACAAGCCACGGGCGAGCGAAGAGTTGTCCGATGATGGTCTGGGTTCCTTGGTGAACTGTGAAGTGTCGTCGGTTATCTCCAACCGAAAATGAGTGGACAAGGCCAGCAGTACGGCTTTGCCGACAAAGAAACAGATTCCAAGCAAGGGATATGCCGTGCCCCTAGAAAATTGAACACCAGCGTCGCAGCCTACAAGAGAGTGATGCGAGTCAGGCTGCTAAGATGGCAACCGTCCAGGATCTTGACTGGCGGGAGAGGATGAGTAGCCTCAGTCAAGGGGCGAGATGACGATGGTGCCTAATGGACAAGGGACTGAGCGGCGCCGGGATAAAGCAGTGCTGATAGCAACGCAAGGTTGAGCTGAGTAACGGGTTTGCGATGTTGAGAAAGAAGGCGAGGTTGATATGACGAGGTTGCGGAATCGGGACAGGCGCAAAGCCGGGGAATGAGGGACGAGTCGAAGTAGGAGGCCCCGCACTACCTAACTAGGTGGACGTTGTCTCTCTTCTCGCGACGTTTTGCTCCGGAGTAGACAGCTTTCCCCGTGCCGTTTCATTGCCGGGATGGGGGCTTCCCAGTCAGCAAAAGAGAAGGAGGAGATCAGGTAGACGACAGGTGAATGGATTAGAATGGAAGCGCGGGACAGGGACCAGCTTGATTCATAGAAGCACACACACCAGACGAGTGCTAGGGTGATCGCAACGGTGGGGATCAGGGACCATTACGTGTGAAGTGTGAAATGTGTAGTGTAGGTCCAGATGGACACCCAGGGTCTCCGATCGCAGGCTGTTCCCGGCCGGTGTTAGGCCAAAGGGTGAAGGAGAGCGAGAGAGGTGTGCGATCCAACGCCTTTCAATGAAATCCGCGGGATGAGGTACCCCCGCTGTATGTGGTAGCAGCAGCTCGACAAGAAAGCACCTTCAGCTACCGCCTGAGTTCGATGGCCGTGAGAAAGAAGCCAAGGGTGAGAGTGGCAGGGAAAAGATGGAAGACCCCCTAGTCGTCAGTGTCGCACAGTATGGGTTGAGACGACAAGACGCTAGCCAGTCAAGGCCGAGACAGTCTCAACTTGTATGATGCCAATCCCATGATCCACCGAGCTGGCTGCCAGGGCTCTTGTCAAGGGTGTTGAGGATTGGCAACGGTTGGTCCACGCTTAGCTCCGACGCCCCCCACAAGTGGACGGATCCGAATGTGGCTTGAAGAGACAGGGCACAGGTGCCAGAAGGCATCAAATCAGATTCGGTTCCCATATTAGATTACTATAGCTCTTGTGTTCTGTCAATGCGTCAAGCTTGACAGCCAAGATTCGTTCAGAAGGCTGTCATCACAAGCATCAGGAAGATGAGCAGAGAATGAATTGTACCGATTCCGGCCGCAAAGAGGGATTTGACCGACTTGGAGAGACAGGGGTTGTGTTGACGATGGCTGAAATGGTGGGCCCAGAGGGAGGGCTGGATAGGATCAACCCAATAGTTGCGAGCCAAAGCAGGAAAAAGAAAAGGAAAAAGAAAAAGTAGAGGGGGGGAAAACACCCTCATCAGCGACGCATGACTGAAAACGCGGGTCCTGGGGCGACAAAGTACCACCATACTAAGGGTGAGACAAGATGCGCGATTAGACTCACCATGGCATTGAAGGAGCCAGACTCACTCGCAAAAAGAGCCAGCATACCTACATAATGTACCTACCTACCTACCTAGGTAAGGTAGGTAGGTTCCCAGGTTAGGTCGCCGTGATGGCCTGGCTGCGTCTCCAGGTACGTAGTTGCATTGCATCATCCGCCGTTGTTGCTTTTTACTGCCTGGCGGGCTTTGGAGATGTACTCCGTTCAAGGTCGTTGACTGTCGAGACGGTTCGCCTTGAGCAGCCCAGAGTCCGGATTCTGTCGCCAACACCAGGGCATGTGTGCTCTGTTGAGTGTCCCTTGTACACTCATCTGAACCAGTTTGAGTAAACCGGGCGTGTAGGAATGGTAATGGTGATGTGCCATTCTCCAGAATGCCAGAGCGGGGATTATACATACTGTAGGTACGGAGTGAGTAGCGAGCCAGCAGAGCGGACAAAATCTGCGAAACTTTGTTGCTCAGCTCGGCAGCGTGCCTGGCTGGTTGGCGTTGGCAGGCGAAAAAGGTACAGTACAATTAGGTTCAGATAGAGGTGACAGTATGTACGGATATCGACGCTTGATCCTAGGAGTGGTTAGTCGTCGTGCGCCTCAGAAGAGACCGACAGGGGGACAATTTGACAAACTACGGTACCTAGTCTAGCCAGCTCAGGCCGATCATCTCGTCGCGGACTCTGGTAAGACGTCGTGTGTGCTTGTTGTCCCCCGAAGTCATGCCGCTAGCCTCGAGAGGCTTGAACTGGATTACTGCATTCGTCGCCGTGGTTGAGATCTGGTGAGCTGGGGGCTGCTGCTTGGGGGATTTGGGGCCCCTGGGGCCATTGGGCTCCAGGGAGCTTTGCTCGAAACGTCTAACCCTGCAGGACCGGCTCATCCGCCATCGCCCAACGCAGCATCTCACATCGGGAGGTAGGACTGGTTGGTCTGGGTGCCGTAGTGTCTGCAGAGGAGAGTTGACCATCAGCCCCAAGCGAGATCTCAGATCATGGTTGGCAGAATATGACGGACGACAGCGCGAGTGATAGAATGAGAGCCTAGCAAAAGTGTGGGAAGAGGTTCCAGGCTGGGGTTTCTGGTGGCTGGGTTTAGGCCCATGGCGCCGCCAATCCCAAGGGATCCTGGCCCAGTTGATGGGAGGCCCTTGCTTTGCTAGGAAGAAGGTGGTGGTGGCCCAAGTGCCTGCCAACTTCCAACTTCCTAGGCCTGAACACCCGCCCACGGGACTCGCGCACCTTTCCTCGCATCTCTGGCTGGCTGGCTGTTTGGGTGGTTATACCACATATTCTACATGTACAACTAGGTACAACTCAAGTAGGTGCGGTACCCTTAGGTAGGTACATAGTTCTCAACAACCATCATTCAGAGTAAAGATGTCGAGTGACTCAGGTTGCGGGCGGTAGAATTCAGCCGGGAAGCCTAAGGTACCTTAGGGATGAGCGAGACAGAGACATGGCAGCGGCTTCCTTTCATGCGAGGAGATCGGCGCCTACGATGCGATGCTGTGATGAATCACGCGCCAGTCAAGCCCAAGTCTACTCCTACTGTATCTATCTGCGGATACGGCAACCCAAGATAGAACTTCAAGACATTCCACTGCACATTCAGCTCAGCCATAATGACCCAACTCGATATCAGGCGTCCTACCTGAATGCGGTCAAGATTACACCTCCAGTACGGAGTATATCTCATTCATTCTAGCCCCCAAAGACCACCGCACTCAGCAGTCAGCAGTCAGTAGTCAGAATCGGCTTACTTTACTCGTATGTGCTACGTACTCCATAATATCAAGGTTCTCGGCCGAAGCCGAGAAGCGACGATCACCTCTGCGCGTAGTAGACTTTGGACCGTGGACAGGCGGGACGCGAGCGGTACGGCTCGGCTCATTTGCTAGCTTTGCAACCTACTAAGGCTTGGTACCTCGGCGATACCTAGACTAGACTACCTTAAGTGCCTTGCGTACTAAGCCTCATGCCCAAGCTGTGACAATTGGCATCGTGCCTTTTGCTGCCGCGACTACTGTAGGTAGACGTCCTGGCACTACAGATGCGGATACTCTGTATGGATATCTGCAAGCTTGCGATCCCAGCGAGCGGGCATTCATTCGTACTGTGGGCGGAGATTGGGAAATAATGCGGCATCACAGGTGGAAAGGCGCTGCCGCTCCATACGCTGAATGGCACAGAGCACGGACCAGACCCTAACCCAGCCCACATGGGGCCATATCTCCGTTAACAGGGAGCGGGAAGCGCACACAGGCACGTTTGTGCGCTCGTTGGCGGTCCCAGCGCGTCGGCTGCGCAGGCAGGGGTTAGCACAGTGCGTCAGCCACAGCTTTTGCTCCATGAACAGCTTCGGCTTTTGCTCTGGGTGTGTGTGTGGAGAACTTAAAAGGAGGAGCATAACTATCGACTCAGCTAGGTACGTACGGATACTCGTGCGGGCCTCACGCGTGGTTGAACCAGAACGGCAAGAATCGACTCGGCTCATTCAGTCGAATCAGGAGCTTCTCTGACCAATCAGCTATTCTTCCATTTGGCTCATTACAAGATAATGGAACAAATGATTGGCCACCTTGAGGAACTTGTCTATAGCCCACCGGACCAAACGGAGTAGTTAACCTTCCTTCGTTCTTCAACTTAAGCTGCCTGAGTAGCTGAGGTAGCTGGAACTCAGAGGGCAGACACTTTGTGAGCAAGGACGCGGATCTTTTCCGCCTTTGGCGTCTCTGCAGCTGCAGGACGTGCCTCGTCGTCTCAACCAGGTCTTCTGTTCAGAAGCAATTATAGATTCCCCGGGGAAACTACACTACGTAGTACTACGTAGTAGTTCCTCATTCCTCTGAAAACGAGGCCGTTCTGTCCCAGCCAGCCAGCCAATGCTCTGCTCGACGACGCGTTACCTCCTTCCAATGTCTCAAAGATTGCACCCAAGCCCCGCATCAGCCATTCTGAGAGCGTTTTGTTGCCTGGTCTCGTCCCAGGACAGGAGCCCAGGTTCTTTTTTTCTGAAACTGGTCGATCCCAAGCTCGACCCGCACTGTCCTCCAGTTCTCGACGTTGAATGTCCCCCACGCCCTTGACAGCACCACCCGGAAGGAAGTCCAGCTCCGATCCTGGGCTTCGATTGTCGTCTACTGACAACAGCGTAACGTCATCAGCTGGATATCAGTTTCAAGTTGCTTTTCTCCTTTTCTTCTTAGAAATACACGCAAGCAGCTTGAGATTCGATATCAACGTACGAGCATCGTTCGCTAACCAGCCCCGGCCAGCCACAATCATTGAGAACAGATCTTCCAGAAACCTTTGCTCGGCTTTGTTTCTCTCCGGGGCGTCGTTGCACGGCAAGCAAGTTATAGCTGTTGCACCAACCTAGGGATTAGAGCACACTTAATCAGCAGGAAGATGACTCGCATACGCAGTAACAGTCCCTTGAAGTTCACTGGGCTCCTATGGTCACTGGCCAGATGCGTGCGGTGGTCAAACAAACGCGTGTATTGCATCGCCACCTTATCACGAACATCATCATTCGTGCGAGGCAATTTCAAGAGCAGCTTAAGTCCTACGTCTTATAGCACTACGCATTCGTTCGGGTGCCTCAGACTTGATAAAGCCATCTGCGAAGTCAGGCTCCCCGAACCAACATCATGAGAGGATGTCGTCACAAATACAGAATCGATGCGTATCTGGGCCGATGTGGTTTAGACACGACAGACTTCTGCAACAGAGTTCATGTCAGCCGTTCGAGAATTGCATAGCTTCCATGCTGCACGCATCACCCAGATTGACCTCCTAACATCCCAGTTTGAGTTGTCTTTCCATCCCTGCGTCACTACTAGTGTCGAGGAGCGGAGACGTACAAGACACGCAGGTTCAACGTCCCTATCGCTACTCTTGGCGAGTCACGCATTTCGTCACGCGGTGCCACCAGTGAGACTATTACATGCAGCACTTCCCAGCATCAGTTAGATTCAGCGAGATCTAGGGTATTGGCGGCTTGAGACACACTCGTCTCGCCTCCCCTCTTTGTGTAAAGGCAGAGATTTCAATCCGTCACGGGTATCTTGGCGCCGTTGCGAGACATCGACTCCATTCAGCACCTCGTTTCTTTCTATCATCATGCCTTTCGTGCTCAAGCTCGCAGCGCCGGAAATATTCCAAGGTCTGTCTGTACCTCGGCTAATTGAGAATCTGGAGTACACCAGTTGGTCTGGTGTCCAATGCTAGCGACTTGTCATGTTTCAGAACTTCAAAGATCTGGACAAAGCATGTTGCCACACAAGCAGTCTTGGCCCTCGGCATGACGGCTGCGGAGCCGGATGAGCTTGGACATGCACGTTGACAACGTTGGACAAGGCAAAAAGGCTTCGTGGGGATTTCGAGTTCACTGATAACTATGTACGGAACCAGGTCTGGTTGAATCTTCTGGTGGTCCCTATCTTACGTGATCCTATCCACCGATATGCGCTTGACTGCGTCCGGAGGGGACCTCTCTCGGTGATGCTGCCGAAAGAGGCTTACAACGGAACACTTGTTCATCAACTGGTTGTTCATCAACTGGCTTGGTTGCGTGCACTGGCCCATTAAACACCCCAATGCCATGTCAGTCAAGCATGGACGGGCATGGGCTATTCTGCGTCAGTCCATTTGCTACCCCAGCAGGTAGCATTCACAGATGATGGGCTTGACTGCCGGCCGGTCTCCCTTGTCTCCCTTGTCAACTCGACGCCTCCTCAGGTTCGCCCATCAGCATCACAGGGGGCCCTTATCCCTGTCAGTTGCTCATCACCATCCCGTCCGAACGATGGCACGCTGTCACCGGGGATAAAACAACCTCTGCAGCGCTACCGCCTGGGGTTTTTAGCGCTCATGTCCGGCGATGTGATCCACAGAGCATCTGCCAGGCTCCCCACCGCCTTGTTCACCCTGTTCACCTTTTCGCCATATGCTCTCTCTATTCCGTGTCCGTAGACATGAAAATATTACCGCCGAACCAGTTAAGCGCAGCAGGTGCAGGGATCTGGCAGAGAAATGATTATGGTCTGGCTCTTTTTACTTCTTTTCTTGTCTCGTTGCTACTCTATACGGTGCTACACTGCGAGACTGGTACTAGACCTTAGAAGTTGTACAAACTTTTCCTTCTCCTTCTCTCGAAATATCTTGCCACATTCTGTCTCTATAAAAAATCGCTTGCAATTGCCAAAAGGCATCCGGTATCCACCTACTCAAGCTCTAGGCCAGCCTGCTTCATCAGGCCGTGGAAAACACCCTGTTTCTTGACAAGCTCAGCCGGGGTATCAAACTCGACTACCTCGCCCTTATCAAGTACCACCACACGGTCGCTGTCGAGGATGGTGTTGAGACGGTGAGCGACGGTGATGATGGTGCGGTTGGCAAACAGGGGTGACCGGAGTGTGCTTTGAAGCATGGCGTCGGTCTCGACGTCGACAGCGGCCGTAGCCTCGTCGAGGACCAGGATGTTAGACGGGGTGAGCATGGCGCGCGCCAGGGAGACGAGCTGCCTCTGGCCCTGGGAGAGGTTGGAGCCTGCAAAGAAGAAGCCATGTTAGCTGCTGATCAAACCTGAGAGTGAACATGTGCAAATCAAGAGCTCGTCTTGCTATCCGTGAGTCAGGAAGTCGGCGTCACCCTGCCAAGCGAGCAGACCACGAGACTTCATATTCATGCGAGGAGCTATGCAAGCGAATCTTGTTTCGCAAATGGATGCATGGAATATGTTACCAGCGCCATGGCAGACAAGCTCCAGCTGTTCATGGACGCCGCATCCGACGACAGTATGGTGTGTGGAACCAGACGCTTGGGAAACCGGTCAAGAAGATCGATGACCGGTCAAGAAATGCCGACAGAAAGCGCATAGCCGTAGACTTACCTCCTTCGTTAATCTTGGCCTCCAGCCCACCATCCATGCTAATAATGTGATCCTTCAATCGTGCATGCTCTAGAGGAGGGCTACATGTCAGCATATGTCACACAACCTCTGCTGACAAAGCAGCCGCAGAAGCGTGGGTGGTAGGGGTGCAACGTGGTTCACTTACCGAGAACGCTCCAGAGCTCAGTGTCATCGTGGACGTGACCGGGGTCGAGGTTATCGCGGATGGTGCCCTCAAAGAGAGCCGCATCTTGTGGGATGATAGCCAATCTACGTCTAAGATCGAGCAGGCCGATGGAAGACGTGTCGACGTTGTCAATGCCGATGTGGCCCGTTGCCGGCTCAATAAGGCGGAACAGGGCGAGAGTGAGTGACGACTTGCCCGCCCCTGTGCGACCTACCACGCCGATCTTCTCGTGCGACTTGATGTCTAGGTTGATATTCTTCAGCACAAGGTCCAGGCCCTCGCGGTAGCGGGTACTGTAATTGACAAAGTCGACCTCGCCCTTGGCGGGCCACGAGACCGGGGGACGGTTCTTGGCAACGATCTCGGGGGCTTCGCTAGGCAGAGCCGCATACTCGAGGATTCGCTCCACCGACACGATGTTGGTCTCGACCTCGACGGTCTGGCGGACGATCCAGTTGAGCGAGGTCGTGATCTGCAGAGCATATGACATGGCCAGACCAACCCACCCAGGGCTGAGGCCGCTGTGGTTACTAACAGAGATGACAGCGAAGCCCGCGGCAGCCAAGATGACCACAGCACCGATGAACTCAAGACGAACAGCGAGCCAGCGGTTGGCGCTGATAGAAGGGAAGTAAGCCCGAAGATTGGCATCGACCCGCCACTCATTCTCCAGCTCGAAGCGCTGCTGCTGACGATACGCACGGATGGTCGAGATGCCACCGAGCGACTCCTGGAAGTGTGCGTAGATGGGACTGCGGCTCACACTGTCAAGTCGCTTGAGTTCGCGGGATGTTCGGAGATAGTATCGCTGGATGAAGTAGTACATCAGGGCAAGCGGGATGATCAAGACAACAAAAGCCGGGGTCGACACGGAGATGACGACCAAGGTGAATCCTGATCTAGCCGCGTTGACAAAGAGCATGTTGAAGGTTCTGGCCAGGACCTCGTCGACGCGGTAGATATCACTATGAACTTGTTAGCATCGTGTGTGGAGCACCCTATCATCTTAACTAACCTTGAGAATCGGTTCAGGATTCGCCCGGCTGGCGTGGTATCGAAGAAGGACATGGGAGATCGGAAGATGGCGTTAGCCATTCGCTCGTGAAGTTTCCGAGATGCCTATGCCGAAGGTCAATTGAGTACATCAAAGAGAATGACAGCGCGATACGAACCTCGATGGAGCAGAAGATCCAAAGAATCAGAGTCTGAATAACAGTGAGGGCGGAAGCTCCGATACCAATGGCGAAGTAAATGCCAATGTACTTGCCAACATGATCATTCGACTTCGTCTTTTGGTTTTGATCGGCCCATTTCTTCAGCCAGACGGAAGCGCCAATGTTGGCAGTCTGTGCAGCAAGAAGCATAAACATGTAGAGACAGACAGCGTAGATGTTGTTCATCTTGGCATACTCGCCATAGACAGACCACTTGACCTTGCCCTGCTCAAGGTGCTCCTTGGCCTGTTTAGTCTTGGAAGAGCCCGCAAGCTCCTCATCAGTGAGCTTGCCTCGGGGGCCGTTGAAGCTAGCAGTACTGGCACGGCGAAGAGTAGCCATGCTACTGGTACGAGGCTTGGTCCCGGCACCGGTTCTGATAGGAGCCATCTCCGGTACTTGCTCCTGGGCCTCTTCGAGTTCCTCCTTGGCCTGGCTGGAGTCTGGCTCAATAATAGTGGCGGCTTTGCTGCTGGAGGCGCTGGAGCTGGGCTCGCTACTGGTGCTACCAGAGTCGTGCCCGGCGGTCTTGAGAAGGTCCGCAATAAGACCCTTCATCTCGACCAGTTGCTTGAATGTGCCTCTCTCCACGATTTCTCCATCCTTGAGCAGGGTCACGTAGCTGGCCTGGCGAAGAACAGCGATGGCATTAGTGGCCAGAATGCGAGTCTTTGAGGAGAGCAAGCCACGGATCCCAAGAACATTGTCAATGATGTGACGGCCAACATGGGAATCTACCGCAGAAAGAATGTCATCGAAAAGGTAAATGTCGGCCCTGGCGTAAACAGCACGGGCCAGGGAAACACGAGCCTTCTGGCCACCACTCAACGAAATGCCTCGCTCACCAACGACAGTCTCATCTCCGTCGGGAAGCTGCGCGAAGTCGTCCAACAGGGCGCATGCGTGGATTGTCTTCTCGTAGAAGTCAGAATCATATCGGTATCCAAAGATGATGTTCTCCTTGACGGTAGCGTTTAGGATCCAGGTTTGTTGAGAGGCATATGCGACAGTTCCTCGCACTTCGACCTTACCATGGACCTTCCATAGGTCACCGAGGATACTCTGAAGGAAGGAAGATTTTCCAGCGCCGACACGTCCGACAATGCAAGAGAGCTCTCCCTTGTAGGCTGTGTAGTCGATATCCTTGAGGGCGCTCTTGTCCTCGTGTCGGTTCCAGGAGAAAGTACCATCACGGATGATGACACTCTCCTCACCAAGTCGCTCAGGCGCAGGCTTGACAGTAATAGCATTAGGCTGAAGCTCCTCGGCAGTGAGGAAATTAGTTAATCGACCAATAGCCACAGAAGCCTCAACGATCGATGTGATGACCATAGGAAGGATAGCCAAGGGAAAGGTCAGGAGGTTGAACAGGGTCAGCGCGGGGAATACAATGTCAGTCGTAAGAGGCTTATCCTGGGTGAGAACGAAGACAGTAAAGGTCGAGCAGGACACGAAGAAGGGCGCAGTCGTCCAGGTGAAGTTGGCAAACGCCTGAGTGGCACCGATCTTGCGCAAGTTCTTCAGTTCCTTTTCGTTTCGGACAAAATTAAGCTTGTTCATGAAAGCAGAGCCCCAAGCGTATAGCTTGATGCTCTTCATGTTGTTGATGATCTCGTTGATCAAGCGGCTTCGAGAGTCCTTGTTCTGCATCTGCTCTTTCTGCATGTTCTTCATAACACGAGCAACGAATCCTTGCAGCGGCATCATAACGATCATGACAACGATACCTGCCATCATGGACCACCCAACTAGGTTGTACAGTGAAACCATGCAAATTATGATCTGGAACGGAGCAGACCAGATTTGATGAGCGAACTGGGTGAGATCCTGCAAACGCTGGGCATCAACAGCCATGTAGTTGACAATGTCGCCTGTCGACTTCGAGGCCCTGCCCTCACTCGACAGTCGCAACGACTTGCGGTAAATGGCCGAGGACAATCCACCCTTGATGTGCATTCCCGTCACAAAAGCGAGCTGGAAGTACTGATGGACCATGGTCGTCTGGAAGACCGCACTGGCGAACATGGCCAGCGCAATTGCGGCACCCTTAATGATGGGCTGGTTGATTTCACCTTTCCCATACGAAGCCACAAAGGCGATGAGAAGCCGAAGCAACTGAGGCTGGATATATTGGGCGAGGTCGTTTGCGACCTTGTAGACCGCAGCAAGGCTGTAAGGGCCGCCATAAGCCTTGAATAGGACAATCCACAGTGAAGGGTTTTTGCGATGTTCCAGCTCATATTGCCATGCTTTGTCGAAGCGCGATCCAGTGTTCTTAGTCTTGTCGTCTTTGGCGAGGGCCCAAAGATCGTCCTCGGTCAGGAACACCTTGTAACCATATCGCATCATCGGTGTCATCCAGGAGAAAGTAAGGTGGGAGAAGGCGTTGGCATACTCCATGGGGCATTCCTCCTCTTCTTCAATGGCTTCGTACCCATTAGGGCCGACATTTCGCGGCCAGAGCCATTCAACCAGAAACTCGACGAGAGACAATCCAACACCAACGCAATAGATAATAAAGTACGGCAATTGAGCTCTATATATCTGTTGCGAGATGAGGGATCGCAATTTGACGGCGAATGAGATGAGGAGGAGGAGCCAGTAGAAGAGGGCGACACCGCTGGGATATCGAATGCGCGAATGCTCGAGCCATTGAATGGCGAAAATCACACACAGCGATAGGATTGTCAAGAAAGTTGTCAAGACCCGGAAGTCACCATACCAAATGTGTGGCATATAGAGTATCTGGATGACGAGCTGAGCAATGACGTCGACGATGATGATGGCTAGCAGAACCTAAGGATCACGAGGTCAGCTCCATTGAACAGCAAGGACGATGCCGCTGTTTGTCGCCGGAAATATTACCTGCTTGATGTAAAAATGGGCATTCTTAGATTGTGCTTCATGCTGTTGCTTCTTGACGAGGAGCCACCAGACAGCAAGCGATCCAAAGAGAAGTCCGAAGACGGAGACGGCAGCGATCCAGACATCGATGAAGCAGGGTGTAAAGTCGTAGCGATAAGGGCTCAAAGGACCCCAGCCTTCTTCGTTTCCGCAAAGAGGCTGCTTGAACTGGCCCATGGTAAAGTAATTTGTGCCCAGCTCGCGCAGCGGGCGATAGCCCGTGAACGAGCCGGTCTCAAAGAGGACCTTCTGCTCGTCGTAAAGAGCCATGGTCGCGTGTCTTGCCGCTCGAGAGGATCGCGGGGTATCAAGTGTTTTGTGTAACAATCAATCACCTCATGCTAGGGCCAATGTGTGAGAGTCCGTAAGGCTGCGAAGTCGGTGGCGCGTCCAGACCACAGTCGGGTCGGGTCAATCGTCGAGTCGAAGCTCGGGAAGCTCGCGCGACGTCAAAGCGTCGTAAACCGGAGCGGCGCACTATCGGGATCTGCTCGGCAGGCGAAGATGCAAAGATCGAGGTATCGTAAGTCTTGAATGGAACGCCCAGATCCAGATCCGAGCAATGCTGAACGAGCGATGGAGGAGGAGGAGGAGAGCTGGGGGAAATTTGGGCGACTTCCGTCCAAGTCGGACAGAATCTTGTCGAAATGTCCGGCTGATGGTTGGTAAGCTGGTCCCCAGAAATTGTTGCAAATCCTATGCAAGAGGCCGCGTTAGCGCAAACGCCCAGGCAGCTAGTGGGGTAATTTCAAGTTCAGGGTGTAAGCTTGACAATTGTATGCAGATTTGGACTTCACTAGTAGAGAGAGTTACCCTGCAACAACCATTTCTCTGTTTTTGGTCTGATAGTTATGACGCTTCCGGTCCATCTCAACGGGGCTTGAACTTTGTTCCATGCAAGTTTTTGCGATATTATATTTTGTTGTGCTGCCTTTCAGGTTGTCTTCCTCGCATCTCCATGCAAGCTTTGACTGTGCAAGATGCCTGGACAAGCAGGGGCCTACTTCTGTAGAGTTTCCAAAAACTCTACCACCTGCTTGGAAAGCCAACCCTGGGCTTCCGGTTGGTCAACTGTGTGACTTGCGCCAGGAATAAGCCCCGATAAGGAGCTTACGACCGGGTTCAGTTGTGTATACTTCTTGTTTCTAGCCGCCTGATCAATACGATCAGGCACATACTCGTCCTTCTCAGAGTGCAGAACTAGCACAGGCTTCTCGAATCGCGACCAGTTCTTCGCCACTGTCTCTTCGGGAAGGTCGGACGAGAAGTAGTCATCATCGCCGCTGTTCGTCGCATCAGCTTATGTTGCCCGCTCTGGGTAACCAGCACTCTGTATAACATACCCCTTGCTACAAAGAGACTGGAATCGATAGGCTGAGATGGGCGCTCCCAGGACGGCGGGGATCATGTCAAAAGGCATGCAGTCACCTGCCTTTCCCTCGGCAATCATCTTAGCCGCGAGATCAAGGCTTGGCTGAGGGTTAGGGAAGATCAAGTCGAGCGTCTCACGATCCGAGACGGCGCCTTGCATAACGAAGCCGTCGACAGGCTCATTCTTGTGCTTGGCGTAGTTGGTGTACTCTATGCAGTCCTAAGGCTGGTCAGGAGCATGCAGGGAGGTAATTAATGTGTGGCCATACCTGGCAGCCAGTCGAGGAGCCAAAGAGAACAATCTTCTCCTTGCCGATTCCTCGCAGATACTTGACTAGAGCAGAGATATCCTCCACATCATTGGAAAGGCTCGAAATGCCAAAACCGGTGAAAGAACTCCTCATACGGATCTCAAAAACGGAATAGCTGAGTTCCTTCGCATTCTCTAAATGCTCAGCCAGAAGCCGAGTATAGGGAATAGTATGAGGTCCATCCGTGAGACCACCGATGAAGATGATGGCATTGCGAGCTGACGCGAGGCCGATCTCGTAGGCGCAGGACGCTCGACAGTGAGACTCGAATGGATGGGCAGTGACTGTGAAAGGTCCAGAAGGAGGCATGATTGCAGCCGGTGTTTGAAGGCTTTCTTTTTGGAGCTGATGGGCCTTTGTGGTGGTTGTTTCTGTAGAGTGAGGGTGCGGAGCGTCTGCTGGAAACCTATGAGGTATATATATGAGTTATGGTACGGGGTTGAAATAGTGGGTCATTTTGTTGATTTACTGAATGGGCCAATTGAAGAGTCTTTGATTGAGATAGCCAAAGTTGTAGTTTGTTCGCTGATATCAGCTTCTTCATGTTCAAGTTGTAAACATTGACTCTCATTGCGAGATCGGATATGTGATTGCGATTACGATTACGATAAAACACAGTGCCTGGATGACATCAGCATGCGGGGCAAGTGAGCCAAGCATCTCTGATCAAAATAAAACAAACGTTTTGATCGGGATCTCAGACTAAAGACACTCTAGGTTTTTATGT
Source organism: Fusarium buxicola (assembly GCA_014899095.1). Classification (NCBI taxonomy): domain Eukaryota; kingdom Fungi; phylum Ascomycota; class Sordariomycetes; order Hypocreales; family Nectriaceae; genus Fusarium; species Fusarium buxicola. Next base: position 57,692 of record JAAVUK010000348.1, read on the forward strand.
CGCCTTTTTGCTGTGTCTGGCGCTTTTCGATCTTTAGGCCATTATCGCACAGTCTGTAGTAATATCACACTGTACATTTCTAGCTCAACTTGAGGTTCTATTCATAGTTCCTGAATATCAGCCCCTCCACACTCATTTTCGGCCTCGTCAAACAGGGGCTTTACATCGCTACACAGCACTTCTAAGCCATCATCCTTCATCGTCGACTCCCAATACTCAAACCTGCACGTTTGCCCAGTATTACCAGCGTGGTCGTTCTCGTGTTCGCTTATTTCTCGGCTCTATTTGCTCATCTTGCGCTGTGGAGAACATGCGTGAGTAGCCAGACACGGAAGCGCTTAGCTTCAATCACGATGGAATCAGTACCTCCTAGCAGTCAGGAGAGGAACGAGTTCTTCCAAAAAGTTCGTAATATTTGAATGAGCACCTAGAAACTCTCTAACCTTTTGTTTAGCTCAAACCATGCTGCGTCAAAATAAGCCAGCTGGCCATACGACAGTCGGAGGGGCCAGCTTCCGCCCGCGAGTTGAGCGACCTCACAGAGCGCGTGCTGGATATACTGAATGCGCAGATCCAGCAGAACCCAACAGCCCTGGATGACAAGCTATCTGAATATGTCTTCTTCCCCTTGTACCATATCTTCCGTCAAATGGACCGGTATCCTACGTCCTTGATTGAGAGCTGCATCAAGGCACTCACAATCCTGATTACTCACGGATGGAAGTCCAAGATTTCTCCCAAACTCGTACAACAAATCTTGAGCCTTCTGACTTTCATTATCGACGGAACTCCCGGCTCTGCACAGAAATACCCCGTGGCGGAGGAGACCGTGCTGGAGGCCTTCCGTGGGCTAACAGCCCTTTTCACAACAGCTGGCTTGTCCAGCACGGCGGCATCGGGACTCTCGGAAGCAGAAATAATACCAGCGCTTGGCCATAGCGTGACTGTAATTTTGGATGGAATCGTTCATGGTGCAACACCCCAGATACAACAAGAAGCGCTGCGAGCCTTGCAAGCTGTGTATCGTACCATCAAGGAACCTGCCGCCCTGGCCAGCTTCCTCCCCGGCACGATATCCTCACTGGCCAAAGTTTCTTCTTCTCCAAACAGATACAAGGGAAATGTCATTGCGAAGAGTCTTGAGACCGTGAGTCTAGTTTTGACAAGAGTTCTGGCAGATCTTGGAACACGGGCAATACTGGCCAAGACCGAGACTGAGGAAGAAGATGAGGCTCGAGATAGCGATATCCTCTCCCCAGCCTGGCTCAAGGCGACTTCTATTCAAGTGAAAAGAGCTCTCTCGACTATGATGAAGCTACGGACCCACGACTCCGCCGAGGTCAGAAACATCCTGAACAGGCTTTGCGTCACCATCTTGGACGAGTGCCATAAGACTTTGGCCAACTGCGCAAATATCCTGGTTGAAACAGCTATGGTGCATGGCGAGACCCAGAAAAAGGCATCTTCTACACAAACCAGCCTTCAGGATCTTGTCAATATATATCCAGAGCTTGGCGAAATCGCCAAAACTACGACCTACAACTGGATGTCCAGTCTCTCGCGACTAATGCAAGCGGCGGACGAAGGTGCGAAACAGGACGCGATACGAAACGTCCTGAAAGCACTCGAGCTACTCAAAAGCCTGCACATACACTCTTCGACCCTCGAAGACTCAATGTCGGCCATGCTCCGGGACAGCGTTGTCTCCCTTGTGCAAACATCAAAGGTCCAGGTGACAAATGAAAACATGGACGTCCGGCTGATTGATGGAGGAGATTCGTCCAGAGAATACAAGGACGTACAGTACCAACCGATTCTTCTTCCTTCTGAAAGTCAGAAAAACATTCGGACCGAGATGGCATCGCTCATTGATTTCCTTGGCTCATCATCCCAGCAAGCGAGGCTTGCGAGCAGCATGTTGGAGCAAGTGCAGCAGTCTGGTAACTCTGTTGGGCAAGTCGCTTCTTTCTGGCTTTGCTTCCAGCTCATAAAAGCAAGCCATAGGTCTTTTGCCGAGGAAGAGGTATTCTTAAACTTGTCGTCACTGACCAACTCGGCCGAAGACGTAGACGCCGTCTTCAACGAGCTGTACACAACCTCGGTGCAAATTCTCGACCGCCATACAGATGCGGAACCTGTTGACTGGCGCCTGGAAGCCCTTGCCTTGGAGATAACCGCTTACACGGCCCAGAGATCAGGCGAATTGTTTCGACCAGAGCTTATTGATGTCTTGTTTCCAATCGCAACGTTCTTGGGATCCAACAGTCAGAGTCTGCAGAAGCACGCTATCGTTACCCTGAACAGCATAGCGACCTCTTGTGGGTATGACAATGTGTCGGAGCTCATTATCAACAATGTCGATTACATGGTCAACTCTGTCTCTTTGCGATTGAATAGCCTGGACATATCGCCTGCGTCGTTCAATGTCTTGACCATGATGATTCGACTGGCAGGGCCGCGACTAGTACCTTATCTGGACGACGTCATTGACTCTATTTTCGGGGCTCTGGACAACTATCACGGGTATCCAGTGTTTGTGGAAAACCTCTTCACTGTGCTCAAGGAGGTAGTTAACCAAGGTGTTCGTTCGGACATGCTGTTACTGGAACACCAGAAAAGTTCAAGGCCAAGTCACCGAAAGCAACCTCGGAAAACGAACGGTATCTCTACTCTCTTGGACGCCCTAGCAAAACGGAAGCAACGAGAGACTTTGGACGAGACCGAGAGGGATGAAGTAGGCGGCCACTCAACAACACCATGGAAGAAGGAGGACGGGAACGAAGGCGATGGCGAGGACGAGACAAATCCTCCCCCAGAGGAAGAAAAACCACCGAACTCTCAAACGTACCAGCTACTCCTGAGAGTTGCTAACCTAACCCAACACTACCTCACGTCGCCGACGCCAACCTTACGGAGATCCCTACTTGAGCTTCTTACAACTGCATCTACAGCCTTAGCTCCCGATGAGGGTGCATTCTTGCCCCTCGTCAACTCGATCTGGCCTGTGGTGATCGACAGGTTACATGACCCAGAAGCTTATATCGCGATCGAGGCATGCCACGCCCTAGCCGGACTTTGCGCTGCTGCGGGGGACTTTCTTAGCTCTCGGTTCAAGACTGACTGGGCCGACTGGCTTCGGAGCTGGTGCCGTAAGGCAAAACGTCAAGCATCCGGCGCACCGGGTCAGACTATGCCCCGTGGGGGAGACAGGATTACGCGGGGACGAGAAAGCGACGATAGCCGAATACTGATCCCCCTGAGGAGCGGTGACGGTCTGAGTGGCAAACCTTCTCGGCAGCCTGTCACTCCGTACTTGGGTAGTCTGGGGAAATTTGCGTCACCAGCGCGGGTGTGGGAGGCCACGGCCGAGCTATTGACGGCGATAGTCTCGTACGTCCACGTGGATGAGGACATGTTTGATGACATTCTGGATCTTTTGTCGGACGTTTTGGAGCGAAAAGTCCAAGTGCGGGAGGCTTTGGAGGCTGTCAACGGCGACGCAGTGTGGCTGTCACGATACGAGCGAGGGAATGTGCCGTGGGTTTCAACACCGCAGTTGAACGGCATTGAATTCGCTGCCATGGCAATGCCAGCAATGCCGAAGGCAATGCCAAAGTCAATGCCGCAGTGAAGGGTATTTGGTAGCTTGATAGCTTGATGGAGTTAGAGGAGTAAATGAGACTTGCGTGTCCCACATCAACATCGACTTCTCAATCAAGCCATCTGGTGCCTTAAGAATGGGCAGAACCGGCACAAGCGTTGCCGGTGGCACGATTCATCATGTCAAGACTAGCAACCGGGAGGCATACATACGTGCTAGGCGCGCCACCGGGCAAATCGTCCCGCTTAGCCAACGCCTAAACATACTTTATGTGACGGTTCGATGAGAAGCGTGGAGCGTAGATCGTGGAGCCCACGGAGAACAGCAAGGCCTAGATCGTGCAAAATGGCCCGTTCGAAGTGGGAACACGAGCATCTTCTCCGCACCATGTCTATCTACACCTTCTTGATCAAGCTAGCGTAAGGAGGCTAATAATTGGAGTATTGGATCTCCCCGACATCTATGATGCAGGGATGAAATTGCCTCCAATCCCCTCCATGCCCCTTTACCCCAGAGGGAGCTGTACGGGTTGCCGCGGCAGAGAGCATCACAATGCAACGGAAGCGATTTCGTAATGGAATCCTCAGCTCCAGTTATCCAGACTCTGGAGTATGGAGTATGGAGCCTGGAGAAGCCCCGGATTCTGGGTCCTCGTCGTGACCACTGCGCGATCTCGCATCTCCGTTTCCCCAGAAAGCCCAGAGATGGGCCCATGTGATTATCGAGCCTCACATCTCTTGGCGGAGGGGAAAAGACGTGAGGAGAAAGAGAACGATACAGTATGCGCGTCAACACCGCTGAAGGCCGGCGCCGCCACTGAGATCAGCGGCCTAATCAAGGGTTTACCGAAGATAGAGTAGGACGGTTAGAAAATTCGATATCTGTCGTGTCGCCTGAGGACGACAGCTGAGGACCCTGCGAGGGGAATGCCCCCGACTTACTCGTTGTCTGCGGGGCATGGGCACGATTCCAGATTCATTACTACTATCCACCCTGGTTAGGTATCTCACCGGAGACCTGGTCGATTTCGGCGAGCTGGAGGTGAGGAAATCCAATCAGAGGAGCAATACGACCGTTATCAGCCTGAAGACGGTGAAGGAGGATGTCACCGGGTGCAGTCTAGAAGCCTTCTAGCGCTGTGGCTCGTATGCTTTGCCACCCTCCTCGACCTCGAGCAAGTTTTCTTGGAGCATGTGGGGAGAAGAGCGCCGAGACGGGCCTCCAAGGAGGAGTACGCAGTAGATCTGAAAAGTTGGGGTTGCTTGGCATCGCCGAGACGGGTACAGAGATGCCAAGGGCTTGGACCTGCAAGGCACTACAAGTGATCAGCAGAGGGTATCATCTATCATCTTGCCAGCTGAATCTCAACCAGACCATCGGTGCCAGGACAGCAGCCTCGGCAATTTGAAGTCTACACCTGTCTCGTGTTGATGACCCGGCGAAGAGACATTGAAAGAGGGGGACATGGGAGGCCATCACGGTGACCTTCCCAAAGCAGCCCAGCTTGGTTATCGTTGCGGACGTGGCGTCTGAAGCCATTGAGGATCATGTCCTGGCAGGGGTCATCACTCCGCGTCTGGAGGCGCGTCTGCTGGCTACTGAAGTAGCTCCAGGCGGCCCAACGGAGAACAATCGAGAGGTGGTTGCTCGTAAGGTTGATGCTCCTCCGTTTAGTGGCTGCGGCTGCAGCAGTTGAGCAACGTCAATTCTAACCAAACCTGCAACCTGGAGGCACAATCATGGCTGAAGGAATGCTGCAGAAGCAAAATCCTCGAAAACAAGAAAGTCCAAGACAGAGAAGCCACCTGCGACGAGAAGCCACCTGCGACTCAGACTCTACACGTGCATCCCCGAGTCATTGCACGACCCGGGTCGGCAGTTGCAATCTTTTCTTTCAACAAGAAGCTGGCAACGAGCGATAAGCGCTGCCTCGACCGTTGAGCAGACCGGGCCGGTGAAGGAAGCGTGGGACCACCGGCTCGACAGACGTCGCTCTCGCCGACACCAGAACAGAGACTACGAGAGACTATGAGAGACTACCTAGTAGAAAAGAGAGGCAGACATTAACAACAAGCGCGACGGGCGGCACCGTGACCAGGGGCAAATGGCCCAAGATGGGCAAGAAAATCTCGTCTCCACACCACGATACAGACGCAGGCTCTTTAGCCCTCAGCTTGAGATGTGACCCAATAGACTCGACAAATCGCCAATTAATCACTAGCCTCGAGTGATAAACTCCCGGGGGGGCAAAGCAAGATAAGCAGCTCCTTTAGCGTTGCTCAACGAGGTTAGACCCCCCGTCCTGCACACCATCGCCCTAAGCTGGCAGACCACCCCCCATCTCCATCTCCATCTCCAACCCAGCACCCCATGTTACTCCCCAGACCCAATCTAGAACACGACCCATACAATTAGGATATCAAGCATGTAGGCCATGAAACGGATACAAATACCATCGGCATCTCCCCCTTCCCTGGGACTGAAGGCCAAGAGCTTCTTCACTCTCATCTCCCATTCACTTACACTCACCCCTGGCACCACAACAACCGCTCGCCATGGCTACCACTGCCCCCCATGAGAGGCGAAGTGAACTGGATACCCATGTTTGGAGTGGAGGAATGAGAAATGTTCATATGATCTATAATATCTTCAACGTTCTATATCGGCGAGTGAAGCATAGCGGCTAGCATTCTTGAGCACAATCTGCAGATAGAAACAATACGCACATGCGATATCTACATCTTCCCGCTACGTATCTCTTGCCCCAAAAGGGTGAATGCTCCCGTCTACGTCACTACGTACCGACTTCTAGGTCTAATTAAGCTCAACCAATGATCGAAGGAAGAAAATTGCCGAAAGGGGAAATTCAATTTAGCATGTGGGAGACCACGATTTCAAAGAGTAATCTTAAATGACGCAATGCCGGAAGTCGCAGCTCTTATCTGTGCGAATTATGGCTTCCGCAATTTTTGCCTATATGAACTGAAACGTAGTTTGATGGATTGTCGGCGTTCAATGTTGCCGACATTATAACAACCTCCAGAGATGAGCAACATATCGGTTTTGCTTGTACGCTCGTGAACTTCGTCGATGATGATACATGACTGTTACCGTGAGTACAGTGCTAGGCAAACATAAGGATAATACTCACAAAGCGCGATAGGAATGGATCACTCATGGCCTCTTTCAAGGGCATGCCATCCGTTACGAAATTGAGGATCGTTTGGTTGCTGGTGCAGTTGAAGTCGCGGTGTTGAACCCCAAATTCTTCACCTAGGCGCACGTCTATCTCAAGGACAGCCAGGCATACAAGCCTCCTCCCCGAGCTCCTCCCTAAGTGCAGATTTAAGCTAATAATAATACTAAAGTTATGATAGATTCTTCATAAGGCAAATATAATCTTATATAGGTTCTACTAAACTTAGGATTGTATTTATATAATCTTATAATACCTATTTAGGTAATGGTCATCTTTATAATCCAGTAGGACTTTCTGTCCCCTCCCTGGCCATGCCTCCAATTCCACCTTGCATTAAGGGCCATGCTCGGTTCCACGATGGTGAATGAAGGTCTGGCAGATCTAGTCTACATCTCAGCTTGTCTAGTAGCTTATACAGAGCGGCAGAGAATATTGACTGGGCTTGTCCATCAGCAGGCTTGAAGTCTCCATGGTAGGTGCCAAGGTAACCCATCAGGGGCCTCTTGAAGATCACCGGCAACCGGCGTAAAATGTCTTGACTGTCGTTCAAACTGGGCCCGCAAACTGGGCCCGCAAACTGGGTTCGTGATTGTCAAGCCCGGAGACAAAGCCTCAGGCAAGCAGCAGCGGAAGAGAACATACAAAATAATAGCAATAGTGACAGATTGGCCGGAAGCCTGATTTTGGGTGGTATAAATACCTAGCCTTCTGACCATCTAGATACTGAACTTGA
>JAAVUK010000349.1:0-159770 GCA_014899095.1 Fusarium buxicola
GCATAGTCCAGGGCTGTCCAGCCTCCATGTCCAACCAAGCCAATCGAACAGGTAAATGCAAACGGCACACAAGCCTCGATGCATTTCCACTCAGGCTGCAATGCGACGTGGGCTAGAACCAGGAGACCCGTTGCTGTCGTGTACCCGCCATTAGCAGGCCTCTGAAACCGAGTTGCAGACATTCAAGGCCGCCTATTCACGATAAATGAAATTGTTTTGCCGACATATCTGTGCTCTGCTCCCCCTTGTAAACTCTGCCTTTCTTTTCCCAAACCTGCCTTGCCTCCATCATAAGGATACCTGGTGACTATGGCGAATCACACCGCACATCTAGACAGCTTCACTTTGGAGTCTGCGGGAGGTCTCCTACGGGCCTCCTCTCCCCTCTTTTTGTTTTTTATTATCCCCGTTAGCACAATCTCCTTGTGGACCCTCACTTCTTACTTCTCATCGCCGCTGAACAAGTACCCTGGGCCGCTTCTTGCAAGTGAGTGATGCATGACGACTTATTCTCCTTTCTTTTCCCGCCATCTAGATATCCGATCCGTCGTCATTGCTTGCTTGCTTGCTCTGGTTTGCATGCAGTAGCTAACTGCCGACAAGAGTTCACCAGACTGTGGTACCTCTATCAGGCCTCGACCGGAGACTCTCACCTTGTCATCGAAAAGTTGCACCGGAAATATGGGCCCATCGTTCGCATTACCCCGAGCATCATCGATGTCGACATGCCTGAGCTTATCAAGACCATGTTCAGCATCAAAGGCGACTGGTTAAAGGTGGGCAATGTGATCCCTCCCAATAGCGAATCCATTGTGCTGATCGAGAGGCGTCTAGACTCCATTCTACCATGGAAGCAGTGCTCTTGTAAACGGCCAGATCGTCCTGAATATGTTCAGCCAAACCGATCCCGCCAAGCACAGGAAGGAGAGGCAGCCGATAGCCAAGCATTACTCCAGTGCTAGCATCACCGCCTTGGAACCGCACATAGACAAGGTCATTAACCAGTTTTGCCGAGAGCTCGAGAAGCGCTACATGGATGAAGCCAATGCAAGCAACATCTGCAACATTGGCCAGTGGATCTTGTTCTGTAAGTGCCCCTGTGATATATCATGTCTCGGCCCACAAGCCACTAACCAGCCGGTTTCATGTTAGATACTTGGGATATTGTTGGCGCTGTGACCTTTTCCCAGCCCATCGGCTATCTCGAAAAGGGGTACGACTTCGATGGTACGCTGCACAATGCAGATAAGGCCATGGACTACTTCACAGTTGTGGGTACCATGCCCTTCCTGGACCGCATCTTCGACAAGAACCCCGTGTGCCACATCGGACCCCCTGGCTTCAATACCATTACTGGCATCTCGATCAAGCATCTAGTGGATCGGTACCAAGGTAACGACAAGGAGTATCACGACCCTGCAACCCCGGATTTTCTCGACAAGTTCATTGAGGCCAAGAATGCGAGACCGGACGAGGTGGATGATGCGCAAATCGTCTCGTGGCTGATGGTCAACATGATTGCCGGCGCTGACACGACTGCCATCACCATCCGCAGCTCCCTGTACTTTGCACTCAAGAATCCCCGCGTCTGGCAGCGTCTCACAGATGAGGTCCTTGCGGCAGATTTCCGCGGTCGTACGCCTCCTAGCTACAAGGAGGTTAAGGCGCTGCCGTACGTGGATGCCGTGGTCCGTGAGGCCACTCGCATGCTCCCTGGCGTATCCATGACCATGGAACGCTATGTTCCCGAGGAAGGCTTTGTTCTACCCAATGGTGACTATCTCCCCGGAGGCACGATCGTTGGCATGAACCCGTACATCCTGGGCCGAAACAAGCCCATCTTTGGCGAGGATGCAGACCACTTCCGTCCCGAGCGATGGCTGCGCGATGAAGAGAAGGGCGAGACTGAAGAGGGTTTCCAGAAGCGACTGCTGTTGATGAACCAGGCGGATCTGTCGTTTGGAGGTGGTAGCCGCACCTGTATCGGCAAGCATATGGGGCTTTTCCAAACTTACAAGGTCATCGCGACGCTCATTACTTTGTATGAGATTGAACTGGCAGATCCCAAGAAGGAGTGGAAGGTTATAAACAGCTGGTTCCCCCGGCAGGAAGGGCTTGAGGTGAGGTTCCGGAAGAGAGTCTTGTAGGGAGATCCCTTTGTTTGTACTATGGGTTCGTTCTTACCTGTCATGTTTGAGATTTATCGGAAGATTACAGATAAGTTTTGGGAATTTGTAGAGCAACTGGACAGGGGACTCTCTGCTCGGGTTACGCCTCTATGTTTGTGTGCCACCCCTCGACCTTGATTGAAGCCTTCCATGGGCAGGTCCCTGTAATGTAGTCCGTAGGAGATGAATTAGCAATGGCACCATCAGCACTCTACACTAATTGGCATCTAATGCTTGCCTGAAGCTCAGTCACGATTTCCCACCGCTCTCACTAAAGGAAAGAAAGGTACTCCCAATCGGTAACAAGCCCAAAACTAAAGCGCAGGAGGTGCAGTGTAGGGTAGGTAGGTATGTGGCTGTTGAGGCGATCTAGACCGTAGTCGACATAGTGGATCAGCCTTAAGCGGGGATCACGAGTCGGCCGCATTTCCTGGGATGTTAGGGTCATTATTATCCAATTTCGCAACCGTGAACCGTTTTCTCTGTTTTCCGCAGTTAAGTAAAGGTTGCCTTATGTCGCCGATGAGACCCAGCGATATGGCTGCACTCCGCAAGAGATATTTCGCGGCTTTACTTTTGATCATGCGGGTGTAACATGCGACGAACGATGCTGGATTGTTCAGATGTTGATAGCTGCGTTAGTAAGTCTGGTCGCTCTGACAGACGATCTTGTCACATCTTCTCTTCTCCGCACCGCCCAATCTTACATTCTAAGCATTTAGGTGGAAACCACCACTCAATAACAAACCCGTCGCGGGATATGGTGGCAGAGTACCTGGATGGCACTGCCATCCCCCTCGCCAGAGAATGGATCAAAGCATGCTTGGAGACTCACGAGTCTTGCTAGAAGTCAGCCCGCCATAGCTCCATCTTTTGCACCGACAATTGTCACTTCATCAAAGACATCAAAGGAGACGGACTCGTTCCTTCAAGACTTCTGGGTTTACGTGCAGCTCTGGAAACGGGTGAAATGGGGGTTTTTGTTGTCGATTCTCGCTCACTCAGCAAAAACACGCAGCATGTTGCTCTCAGCCACCGTTGGGGAGCAAAAGAAACCGTCTCGTTGACTACCGACAATCTTATCCAACTCACCGAGACCGGCATTCACCTCCAGGAGCTTCCTCGTACATTTCGCGATGCAGTTCACGTTACTGCGGGCCTGGGCTATTCATACCTCTGGATCGATTTACTCTGCATTGTCCAAGACGACCGGGACGACTGGAAGAAAGAAGCGCGGCGCATGGCGATTGTATTCGACAAGGCGGTCTGTACGGTTGTGGCTCAGGATGGCCTCGACTGTGCTTCCGGATTGGTGGTCACAGACTTGACTTCAGAGAAGAGAGCTGTTCTTGACTCGAGAGCTTGGGTCTGCCAAGAGCAGATGATATCTCCCCGTTCACTTGTCTTTGCAAACGAGAGTGTGCGATGGGAGTGTCGCGAATGTGACGCATCGGAGGAAAGCCCTGGCCTGCAACACCGGCATGCTACCTCTGAGCCGGACCAAACACCAACGCACCCCAAGGATATCTTTGTATTTTTCCGCGACTGGCGACCTCGGCTACTGGAGGGTATGGAGCCTTTGCCTGCTTCTGAAATCAAACCCGATGATGAGTGGGAGGACGCATCTAAAGGCGATGAAGCACCGACAAGCTGCTCCGGTGATGAAGAAGAAGATGATGATTCAATCTCTCAGAACAACTCTACGCAGCAGGAGCAAATGGAAATAGAACCGGAAACTGAGATAATCGAACAGTCGGACCATCGTCCCCTATCACAACAGTCTTCGGGGTCACATAAGATAGCCCTAGCTCAATCCAGGACGGCTTCTCCTGTGAGAATGGACTACACGGATTTGCCTGGACATGCCGCCCATTTGTGTGAATACTGGGATTTCAACGATCTTGAGGAGGGCGAGACATTGAACTGGTACTCAGACGATGACAGCCACGAACCCTTTGGAACCTTCATCAAGCAAGTGACGGAACTTGCCCTGCCAGACGAGGCCTACTACCCGTTTCTCAAGGCCTGGTGTCAGTTCCTGCTGATCTATACTCCCCGACCACTGACATACGAATCGGACAGATTCCTCGCCATCAACGGCGTTACCAGCGTTGCCCAGCGCTGGACGCATCTGCGGAATACCTTTGGCCTATGGTTTCATTTCTTGGTCAACGAACTGTGCTGGTACGTTGACCCTTCTGGGTCACAAGCTACGCGTCCCGATGCTTGGCTCGGCCCAAGCTGGTCGTGGGTGAGCACACGCAATGGCCGCGTCAAGAACGAGATTTGGGATCGCTTGCCCGTACAGGGAACATTGGCGATCAAGCCTGAGATCAGAACGCCAGTTGGTACATCGTTTGACTTGCCACTGCCCCTCATCGCATGGTCCAATGTTAAATACCACAGCATGGACCTGCACGGCAACCTGCGTGAGGCGAAGATCCATACCTATCAGACGAGCGATGGTATTGTGAGGCACGAGATCTCGATAGATCCGGTAGGGCGATACTCTGATCAAGAGGTTTGCGAGTTTCGGCCTGATTGTGCGCATCAGTTTCCTCTGGATAGCACGGTCGGGATGTACTGCTTGCAGATGTGGCACTACGATGCGAAGTACCTGGATCTGCCAGAGTGCACTGATGTTTACCTTGTGCTCCAGCAAGTAGAGGGGCATCTCCCTCTTGTCTAACACACGGAAGAAGTGAGACAGGAAGACATGATAGCCGAGAGGAGGATGACGCGGCTGGGGTATTTGGAAGTAAAGTATGTCTTGAATACGAAGCGCAATCCGGAAGACATCGAGGGATGGTGGTGGTGGATTGAGCTCGTTTAGTTGGGGTTCATAGTTCTTAGACTGCAATCTGACCCTAGTCTTGGCTGATGCAAGCCAAATTTACTGACGTGTCAGATTCCTCTGGACTTTGCCGACTCAGCTGAGGATATATCCCTCGAGCTTGAAGGCGAAGACGGCGCCCCCATTCTACGTGCTACAATCAGTGACTCGGATGGCGAGACCGTGTTTACCGAAATAGGTCTTTCTGAATATATCTCCAACGCGGAAGGCGAGTTTCAGTACAGTAAGCTCCCTTCACAGTACAACGCTCAAATTGTCTATACTTTGAGTTAAGGATATGCTCCAGCTGGCTGAGTAATGATGTAAAAGCGGAGGTCATGGTTGACTTATGTCGAGTATGACCTTGGGTCATACTCTGACACAAAGTTGGAAAAGGAAACTTTGAATTCAATACCAGAAAATGAGGTTGTTTGTCAACGTGATTCGAACCTCAGCGCTGCTGAACCACATCGCGCACTTACAATATATATATTGTTGATTGTTGCCATTCACTGAACTGGGAGTTATCAGAAACTGCCATGCCACAATCAGTTCCCGCGATCATTCATCAAGTGCCTGGTGTGATAAATCATGCTTTAATCTATCCATCTCGTTATGAGAGTATTGAACACTAGTCATGCTGCTGATTCACCATAACTTCCCCGTTTCAAACGTCCTTATTGGGGACTCGCTAATATCCAGTTATTAGGCCATGCAACCGAGATGAGCGCGATATTTAGGTCCAAGTCAAGGCGTTATTTTGTTACCATTCACCCTAGTCCAGGCGTGGTTCCGTAATCTCCTCCAGGCGCTATTCCGGATCCTCCTCCCTGCGCTGCTCCATGTCCTCCTCCATGCGATGTTCCATATACTCCTCCGTATACTCCTCCGGTAACGCCTCCTGTCGCTCCCCCGCTTACACCTTGATAAACACCACCGTTTACACCGCCGTATAAGCCACCGTATTGCCCGTCAGCGCCCGATGACGGACCTCCATATCCCCCAGTACCAGAAGAGTACCCTCCGCCGGCTCTCCTTTCGGATGAGGTCCTTCGGCTACCAGAACTACCGTCGTTTCCAAACCTGCTTCCCCTGAGTCGAGAGGTTGCTTCGGCGGTCCTCCGTCCAGTCGGATTAATCGGTGTTGGGTCGGGTGTTATCTCCTCTTTGTGTGTAGAGAAAAAGCTTGGGAAACACATGGTTGCGTCGCTCTTTGGCCGGTCTCATATGTATGACGTGCGTTACTAAAGTTGATTGCTTGTCTCTCAAATTAAATATGTTCTACCAGGGAATATAGGTTGAGCTGACGAAACACATGGCGTGGCGCCAAGGGAAACAGGTTTAATTAGACAATTCTAAATCAACACCTAAGAGATTTGGCGAATCCGAGATACGAATGAGCCTGAAAAATCGGGCCTGAAGGGTACAGCCCCAGTTTATTCCAAGTCAAAACCTGCACAGCCTCCCAGCGCTGGGATCAGCCCAAGTTTCATCAAATCAAGGCAGGACAAGCCCAAAGGTATTCAATTCAAGGTATTGATAGAGACAGTCGAATGTTCATTGCAGACTCGACTCTACCACTAAAAAAGCAAATGTTTTACAAGGAAGACACGGGAGTTTACGTACCTAAGCTTGTTGATTCAATCGAGAAAGGCCATGCTGTTGACAACCGCAATGATGCCCTAGAGACCATACACCAACTGATTAAGTCACATGACGAAGAGAACTCCGAAAAGATGATATCGACACTTCGGTGAAGAGAGTCATTAATTTCATAAGCACCTTGTACATAATGCGTGTTGATGTTGTCTTTGTGGGAGGACCGTCGAGTTTGTGTCTTACCATGCTGGGGTGGCATGAGGTCTGGATTATCTAGCCTCAAATGAATTGATGAAACTCGGTCTGTGTTTTCCCGGTAAAGAAATTGTGCGTATTTATCATTCTTTATGTCGCTAGTGTTCAAGCTCAAGGTCAAGTTGCTTTGTCTGAGTACGTGGGTGAGCTTGAAGCTTGTAGCTAGGTGTCTGCACAAAGTCTTTTGCATCTGAATAGATGAGAGTAAAAGTAAGCGGCTTGGATTCTTGTACCTAGGTCGATTCAAGAGATTGAGCTGGGTTGTACCTGTACAATTGCTATTGAGTAGTATATTACATCTTTCACTGATAAGCTTGTACTCGTACCTTCCCTTTGAGACGCGGAGGTGCTAGCATTTATTTACTGAACCAGTGGAGCTGTAAGAGTACTAATACTTCTGGGCCGAGTTCGAAGCTCAAAGTTGATATTGACATAGAAAGTTAGCGATCTCTGTCAAGTAACATAGTTTCTTATCAGTCTCGAACACATCGCCGTCTAACATAGGCAATCGAAAGTTTTGCATATTACTCTTAAGAGTCCCAGAAACGTATGATATAGTCAAAAGATGTCTTCAAAGCTCCCCGGCGTAATGGTTTCTCAAGTATTTTTATCCACTGACTAACCATTATATTTATTCCGGAGCGAGACGTTTGAAAGTCCTAAACGAGGCATTAATGGCGAAGATTCTTGGAATTGACATATAACACTGAAGTCTGCTACAGAAACGTTCATCCCGGATGGTCAGCAGAACACAGTTTCCAGCTAGTATAAGTGCGTGCAATATCAATGCCTGTGACAAGACAGACCGTTGGCAAATATCCAGCTCAAAGTCACAAAACCGCCACTTATATTAAGGACGTGAACAAATCTCAAGGCAGGATCCTGTGTAGTGTAACTTTCGTTCTGCTAAGTGAGGTGCGACTCTTCAAGACTTCTAGACCGGTTCTCTTCAATATCTGCTGGCGTTCAGGACCTATGCTTTCAAGATTCGAACGCCTGGGCAAGCCTCTTCAGCCAACCAGGATGACTCCGAAGTCGCTTGAGTTCCGTCTTAGGATACTACTACACGCAGCCTTTCCCATGCTTGGCTATCGCCTTTAGAATCTATTGCACCTCTACAGCACTAAGAACAAGTAACTGGCCAATGACAAACATTGGCCTTTTAGGCACTGCTCGGCCAACGTTTCCGGCCAACGATATAAGAGTAGTTTCACGCCTTTCAAATTGAGAGTCGGCTGCAGCTGGCCAATTTAAGCTTGCAGGCTTTCCGACTCGCGGTGATCTGCATTCGCATGTTTCTTCGAGGTGGAACCACGGCAAGCACAGGCGGGTTGGTGCGAGAACAGGGCTGAACGCCTGTGCTTTAATTCCCGAAGAGTACTCCGGCAGCCAGTCATCTCGTCATAGAATTTTGAATCCTTCATTCCTCGTTGCATCTTGACTTTGTTTAACCAGCTGGTTTCTCATATTGCCGCCTCGCGAGACACATCACTCACTTCTTATCCAAGCTACACGTCTTGGTTATTCCGCAAGTCTCTTGCACGCGTTGCGTCGGGGGTTCGGAGGGTACAAGAGGTGGACAAGTTTCCTGGCCCAGAAACCTGGAATAAGCTCTTGGTGGGAGTTTAATGAGTGGTGGGTTCAATGGGTGGGCTCTGCTGATCCTTCACATCTGGTCTGATTTTGACCCATGGGGATGCCCCGGCTTTAGATACAAGACTCCACATTGTGCAGGCAAAAGAATCATCATTCTACTCTTGCCGAGTCCTTTAGAGTCAGGATTTCGCGTAAAAACTGTGTATTGAGATCACCTGATGTGCCCGTCGCCTAATTCTTCATGGTCACGAAAAGTCACCGATGGATTCCACGCAGAGTTAAAGCTGGTGCCTGTCGTTCTAGCGACCCTGTGACGAACTAAAACAATTCAGACCCGTTGAAATTCATCTTGTTGGCTGCTGATTCGTGCGCCTAAACGTGGGGACTCCAGCTCCTACGATGGTACTGTAGGATGGCCCACCTCACCACAAGATGGATGATGTCAACCATCTCGTTCAAGCGCGAGTAAGACGCTCGCGGGAATAAAACCAAGGAGCGACCCTGTTTCCTTCCCTTGTGAGAGAAATAAAACCACGGAGGAGCAGAATATGGTCATCCGATAGTGGAGACGGGTTTGGCTGGTGTCTATCAACTTTCACACGACTCCACGATTATATAAGTCCCCAGACTCGCTCTGAAGGACCGAGTTGATATCCCTCAACATCGCAATTCAAATCCTATCATCTTTAAGATGGAGAGTCTCCCTGGGTTCAATGTGGCGAACCACTTTGAGAAGCGTCAGCTTCTCATCGCCATCAACTGTATTGCCGCCCTCTCCATCTTCTTCTTTGGGTATGGCTTCCCACACCCCGAGCAAAGGTTTTGTTAGACTAACATTCGCAGTTACGACCAAGGTATGATGGGAGGCGTGCAAAATGCCAAGCACTATATCGATCTTATGGGCTATGGTTATGTCGACGAAGAGACTGGAAACCCCGTCGTAACAAATAGTTTGTTGCAAGGCGGAATCGTGTCAGTCTACTACCTTGGCACCCTCTTTGGCTGTCTTCTCGGTGGCTGGGTTGGAGACAAAATTGGTCGAATCAAAACCATTGCGTTTGGATCTGTTTGGGCTATCGTTGGAGCCACGTTACAATGCTCGGCTCAGAACCACAACTGGATGATCTGCTCTCGGGCCGTCAACGGTATTGGTACCGGGATCTTGAACGCCATAGTACCTGTCTGGGCCACGGAGACCGCCGAGCACACCTCTCGTGGTCAATTCATTGCTATAGAATTCACCCTCAACATCTTTGGTGTGGTTGTGGCATACTGGCTTGAGTTTGGCCTGTCCTTCATTGACGGAGGAGCCTCGCAGTTCCGCTGGCGCTTCCCTATTGCCTTTCAAATCATCCCTCTACTCGTTTTGCTTGGCGCGGTTTGGTTCTTCCCCGAGTCTCCACGATGGCTCGTCAAGGCGGGTCGCGATGATGAGGCACAATACATTCTCCGCCGCCTTCGTGGATCCAGCGAGGCGGAGCTCGCTCGCTCTCATGCCGAGTACACTGACATTAAGAATATTGTCCAGCTTGAAACCAAGGAGTCGTCCAAGAACTCGTACCTGCACATGTTGTTCGGTATTGGCTCGGGAGAGCTTCATACCGGCCGCCGCGTCCAGCTGGTAATCTGGGTGAGTAGAACCACAACAACCAAGGTCATGATAACTCCGCTAACTAAGATAGCTGCAAATCATGCAAGAATGGGTAGGGATCGCTGGAGTTACTGTTTATGCGCCAACGATCTTCCGAACTGCTGGTTTTAGCTCCGAGAAGAGTCAATGGATATCCGGTCTCAACAACGTTTTTTACATGTTCGCCACGCTCATCTGCGTCTTCACGCTAGACCGTATTGGTCGTCGATGGACTCTGTACTGGGGCGCTGTAGGACAGGGCATTGCCATGTTCCTTGCAGCTGCGTTCTCCAAGCTTGGCAAAGACGCTTCACGAGCCGGCGATCTCGACAAGGCGAACTCGTATGGCGCCGCCGCCGCTTCCTTTGTCTTCATCTTTACTTTCGTGTTTGGCGCGACCTGGTTAACTGTCCCTTGGTTGTATCCAGCTGAGATCTTCCCGCTTCAAGTCCGAGCCAAAGGTAACGCCTGGGGAGTCTTTGGATGGAGTATCGGCAATGGTTGGCTTACACTATTGTGCCCGGTTATGTTTTCGAAGATTGGAGAAAATACGCTGCACATCTTTGGTGCGTGCAACATGCTGGCTATCCCTATGGTTTGGGCGCTCTACCCCGAGAGTAACCAGCGTACCCTTGAAGAGATGGATCTGCTCTTTGCGGCTGACACGCCTTGGGTCTGGGATGCCGAGAAGAAGTTTGCGGAATTGAAAGAGAAGCAGCCAGGCCTAGTTACCGCTGCCCATCACGGCCGGAGTGTGATGGATACTGAAGCTGGTGTGGTAGCAAAGACTGCTTCGGAAGATTAGTGAGTACTGAGTTCTGCTATGTGTAATTGGCTTCAGCTGGCTCTGGTCCAGAACTTCAACACAGAGTATCGACACTATTTTCAAGTTTTTGTTGGAACTGCGACCTACATTCTCGCTCTGTGGATTAATCCAGGATTGAATTTGTCATCATCTCATCAATGTGATGTGGAAACGTGAAGCTCGCATTGGACCTGTCACAAGAGCTCCTAACGAGTGAAACTTGCAGCCTACAATTATTAAAATATAGACCAAACCAACCATACAAATGCGGTTTCATTCTGTTAGTGTCGCGCTTTTATCAGCTAGTTGATTGCCAGCCATGAGACGTCAAAATCAGGATGTCGCGTCCCTCAGACGATTCAACTCATCACTGATGCATTTACTTGTCCATTCCTGTTCGAAGGGAGCGCAATGGACTATGAGCCTGCTAATAAAAGTCGAAGGTAGACATGATCAAGAACACGTGGGGCGAGTGATTTGCTATGACGTGCATTGCATACGTATAGGAATGATCAATCAAGATGCATGCAGATTAGCGAGCGGCGTGTGAGAGGAGGTTTTGCCTCAGCCTTTATTCAGAGCTGCCGTCTTGGTCGTGATCGGCTGTTTATCTCGGGGCAGAACCCCCGGAGGCAGTAGAAGAAGCTTGGTTGGAAATAGAATCATGTCGATCACCTCCTATTTCCCATAAGCATGTGGCAGTACAATAGATGTCATCATGTCATAACTGCTACGCGGGGTACACTATGGGTGTGCTACTCTGTTGGTGGCGCTTGTCTTTAACTTTTAACAGGTTCGCCTTATCAAAGGTGCTGGGCTTTGACATCACGGCGGCTCTCTTGTGCGACTAGCTTTCAAGTTTGCTTATCAGTAAATTACACCGCCGTTTATATTACATAGGCTATATTATATTGAGGCTTGCGACGTCATTGCCGTGTCGTCTTTATATCCCCCACAAAACACGTCAGAAATAACCTCGCCAGTAGTTCAAGTCCCAACATCTTGCTTCACTTCACTCGCCATGTCTGGGTCCACGTCCTCGCCGATTCATATTGACGGCGCGCGTGAGGGCCGCCGTCATTCAATACTCTCTGACTTTCTCCCAGGGAGCCTGCACTTCCCCTCTTCTTTTGGTGATGCAGCCGCCAACGTCCAAGAAATCTTGACCACAGATATCGCCGATTGCTCCTCCGAGGATGAACACGAACACGATGAAGAAGCTCTCGATGATTCCGAATCATGGCATGCTGACGCGACCGACATCCAGCTAGCCTTCCACTCCAACGGAGTTGCGTATGGTAGCGGTTTCTCGACTGTTCCTCTCCCCGGTCTGGATCTTCCGGTTGCAAACCCGCACGAGCAAGATGAATCACTCCGAGCAGAGGTCGATCTGCTGCGCGATAATGATATACTTCCGCCCAAGCATCGCCGGAGGGGGTGGAGAGTTACCCTTCCAGGCCGTCTATATCGGTCCATCTTCAGCACTAGAATTCGAGATCACCATAAACTTATCCCTGAAGTCAGCGAGACAGCTCCGCTGCTATCAGATGCGCACTCAAGATTTGATTCTGTACCGCCAACACCAGGCCCCGACGAAGTACACAAACGGTGGGACGATGCTGTGGCCGCACATCACATCGAGACGACTTGGCAGCGTGAGGCCAAGACGCTGGTGCAATACGCAGCGCCCCTGATTGTCACATTCCTGTTGCATTACTCAGTGACGGTTGCAAGTGTGCTGGCAGTCGGCCGACTTGGAATGGAGGAGTTGGCTGCAGTCAATTGTGAGTACTGTCACCACATAAACGCCAAGCGCAGGATTCTAAGAGCAGTCCAGTGGCCACTATGACGGCTAGTATCACATACTATGTCCCTGTGCAGGGCCTCGCGACTTGTCTTGACACGCTATGTGCCCAAGCGTACGGATCGGGCCACAAACATCTCGTTGGCCTCCAGGCGCAACGAATGACTTGGCTCCTTTGGATCATTATGATACCCATTGCTGTGGTCTGGTGGTTCTCAGAACCAATCCTGGTGGCTCTTGTTGGCGGCGGGAAAACAGCAACCCTTGCATCCCTCTATCTTCGAGTCTTGATTATCGGCATGCCTGGTGTAGGTGCCTTTGAGAGTGCTAAGCGTTTCGTACAGTCACAGGGCTTGTTTCATGCGACGACATACACTCTATTCATCGGTGCTCCGCTGAGCTTCCTGCTGAATTGGCTGTTTGTCTTTCAAGTGGGTTGGGGTTTTCCTGGGGCGGCTGTTGCTATGGCAGTCACACACAACCTGTTGCCGATCCTGTTGATCTTATACGTGCGGCTCTTTGAGGGCTCTGAATGCTGGAAAGGCTTTAGTCGAAAGGCTTTCAGTAACTGGGGTAAGTTTCACTTCAGGTTCCCCTTGTTTGGTTTGCACATCCGGGCGAAGTCACTAACACGCCTGTTCACCAACAGGTCCAATGATTAGGCTGGCCTTGCCGGGAATGCTCATGATTGAGGCCCAGTTCTCGGTGCTGGAGATTCTCACCATCGCCGCCGGTCGATTTGGAACCGCCCAGCTTGCAGCGCAGGGCGTTCTTGTCACCATAACATCCACTTCATTCAACATACCGTTCCCATTGGCCATCGCAACTTCGACCCGAGTTGCGAATCTCATTGGGGCACACCTAAGCGATGCTGCAAAAACAACTGCCAGAGTGGTACGTCTTCTGGATCCCGTGTCTCCAACATGGTCCTAATACTGACATTGTAGGCCATCTTCGCCGCATTCGCTGTGGGACTGTTCAACTTGACCATTTTTGTCACACTCCGCAAACAGTTACCCCGTGTTTTCACAGACGATGACGAGGTCATCGAGATCGTCTCACAAGTCATACTCGTGTGTGCGTTGATGCAGATATTCGATGCCCTGGCAGCCGTATCACATGGCCTCCTCCGCGGCATCGGACGGCAAGCGATTGGAGGATATGCGAATTTATTTTCGTATTATGTAGTGGCATTGCCGATCGCACTAGGAACAGGTTTCGCTTTGGACTGGAAGTTGGCCGGTCTCTGGGCCGGGTTAACGGCCGGTCTTGCTGTGTGAGTTTACCCATTCACCATGCTTCACTGTAAATATATGTTGCTGACCAAGTACATGTAGCGTGTCGGGACTTGAGGCTTTATATCTGTATTTCACGGATTGGAAGAGCGCCGTTGCTCAAGCGGAGGCTAGGATGCAAACAGAGACTCGGAGGATGTCAGTGGCGGTATAGAGAATGAAGCTGGACAATACAATGAGTGTTGTGTGTTTGGAGGTTTTATACTATGAAGCGTACCAAGAGCGAGCTGGAGTATTTGTTTCCCACCGAACCGAGAGCGAGTGCCGGTGGTATGGTTAGCAGAGGGCTTGAATGAACGATACCCGCACCGGGGAAACGTAATCTGTAATTATGGCTGGGGTTGGAAGAGGCTCGGCAGTTGATGTAGATACTAATGCCTATAACGGCCGGCAGAATAGTTTCAAGTATATCGAAAACGCCCACTGGGAGCTGGTAGCAAGTTGTCCTCTAGGTTTATATCTACCCAATAGGCTGCCTTTGCACCAGCGGTTACTGGAGATATCAATGGCAAAGACCCCGTTAAGCGCCGAGTTCTACAACAAATCGTATGATAACTCTACAAAGTCTGACCATTCTACCTCGCCTTTCAATGTTTGGCCACGGCCTTGGCTCGTTGCTTGTGTCAGCAGCACCTTGTACATATTGTCTGACAATCTAAGTAAGTCATGATGTCATGACGCCCAGCACGTCATCAATCCACTTAGTCAGGGGGCCTCGTTCAAGATTTCAGAGAATGACAAACTAATCTTGTTTTTGTTACATTATTCTCACCTTGGTTTCCGCTTCAGCAGATCATCGAGAGGGACCCACAGTAGAGCAATCTACAACTACGAATTCAGTATCTCGAATGGCCGAGACCGGCCCGAAGGACTCGGGTCACTCAGTCCCAGACTCTGACACCTATATAAACGAGTCTCAAGAGAAGGGGCTCACAGTCTACGAACGTACTGAGAGATCATTTCCGGCTCGGCTTGTTCAATTCGCCCTCAAGCCATTCAGACCCAAGCTAGTAGAGGCAGGGAAAACATGCTCACAGGACCCAACACGAATCAATGCCCCCAAAAGCGCCCTCAAACGCTGCGACGCCCAGGAGAGAAAGGTTGAAGGCCTCTGGACATACGATTTGACGCCTAAACCCGCAAACAATTCTCTCAAGAACACATATGATCGGAGAATCATCTACTTTGCTGGCGGAGGATGGCAGATGCCACCAAGCAGTCAACACTGGTGTTTGTGTGCAGAGTTGGCTTCCCGCTTGCAGAACACCAAGGTCACCATCGTCTCTTCCCCGC
This sequence comes from Fusarium buxicola, assembly GCA_014899095.1. NCBI lineage: Eukaryota > Fungi > Ascomycota > Sordariomycetes > Hypocreales > Nectriaceae > Fusarium > Fusarium buxicola. The sequence continues at coordinate 15,279 of JAAVUK010000349.1, forward strand.
TAGCGCCAACAAACCCAGTCTCAGTTGCATTTCCTCAAATAGGACGAGCATATGAAGCCCTCTTGAGGGAGTCAACACAGGCTGGTGAGACTGTCATCGTCGCTGGTGACAGCTCAGGGGGCAATATCGCGCTTTGTATTGCGACATGGACTCTAAGGACTCAGGACACGCAGGCCATGAAACCACCTGCAGCTATCCTGGCTATTTGTCCCAGTACAGACCTCCGCCACGAACATCTGGGACTCAAAGCTGCCGACAAACTGGACGCCATACTCACACTTTCTTGCATCAATTCCACTGCGAGAACTTGGTGTCCTGGCCCTGAGCATGCCACCAAAACCGATTCGACCAATACCGGAGTCAAACCTGATGATGACGACGACCGTTTTAACTGGAGCTTTGAAGACCCGCGGGTATCCCCCATTCAAGCAGATCTGGGCGTGCTGATGCGGAACCATGTCAAGGTTCATGGGATAACGGCCTCACACGACGTTCTTGGACCGGAGGCTGTTGTTTTCCGAGAAAAGTGCAAAGAATCAGGTATTCAAGGTGAATGGCTTTCGTGGGAGGGTCAGATGCACTGCTTTCCTTTGGCGTTTAGGTATGGATTAAGGGAAAGCAAAGAGGCGGTTGACTGGATTGTTGATGTTCTGATAAGAAGTTAAGCGATTAGACTACCGATGTATTTTAGATCCTCTTCGTAAATTTTCGAGCAGAATAAATGAGGATCAATATTTTATTACCTGCCTTGTATCTTGAAGCACTCAATCTCGGGATTTGGCTAATTGAACCGCGCGTTGGGAGATCAAGTTCACGTCGAGTACCTACTCTATTTGCTCGTGCTGTGTCTATCTTCTCGACATCCTTGATGGTTCATACCCACACGTTGTGCGAATATAACCTCTTTCGTTTCCACCTCAACTTGCTGCCTTGGTGTAAATGTTAGATCGAGTCTTGCGTTGTCGGGCGTAAAGGATCATGAGAGTTTCATAAAGAAGATAAGAAAGCCACTCCGTTATCAGAATTACCCTATCACTTTATCGGCCGATATATGCGGAAACCTTCAGGCTAAATACCCCAGATTTGCATAAATCCTCCGTAGTCTTTCCAAGATCCATCCAGGTGCCAAGCGATAACCCCGCCGACAATCAACTGCCGATCAGGATCTCGAATGATTGCTCAATTTTCTTTGTCTATTTTCCACAAATCGGAATCGATGCGAAGCTCTTTTAAGCAGCGTTCTCCGAGTTACTGTGTAGGTCTCTTTGGAGTTTCGATTTTCCACCACTTGAAGCGTACACTAGTCCTGGAGATTAATTGACTGGCAATATTAGTCAGCGCTATACAGGGACTTTAGCCTGTGGCATTGAAATCACGAATCGACAATGCCAGATACTCAGAATGTATATATAACCTTGGGTAAGAAGCAATGAGACAACTGCAAAAAAGAAGTAGAGTTCATCATCATACCTCTGCAGTGAAGATGTACCTACATGGGATCGTTCTTTCAACGGCTGTGATCGCCGCAGCCGCGGCTCCTTCATCCGAGCCGTCCTATGCGCAGTGGATGACAGACTCCATGATTCGCCTTGGCTTTGCACCAAAAGCTGGCTACGGAGAGGCAACACTTTACACATCATTCGAAGATGTCCTTGAAGTCACCAAGAACGAAACGCTGAAGAAGTTTTACCGCTCTCACATCGATGCCGTCATCTCCGATGACGGTGAGATTAAAGGGTTCAACCACTCGCACTACTCGCTAGATAATTACCGTATCGGCAACAACATTCTGTACTGGTATGACCAGACTGGAGAGAACAAGTACAAGACTGCGGCGGATTCGATCAAAGACATGATCGATAGACACCCGAGAACTCCAACGGGAGGACTCTGGCATCGTCATGTTGTCTATCCTAACCAGATGTGGCTCGATGGGATTTACATGGCAGACAGTTTCTACGCCAAATGGGTCTCGCTTTTCCAGCCACACAACAAAACAGCATGGGACGACATCGCTCTCCAATTTGATAAGATTGATTCGGTCACACGCAAGAAGAACAACCTCCTGGTTCACGGCTTCGACGAAAGCAAAAAAGCAGTTTGGGCAGATCCCGTTACTGGCGCTGCACCCCTAATCTGGGGTCGCGCCATAGGATGGTACTTCATGTCCCTGTTGGAGGTTATTCAGCTCTTCCCTAACGATCACCCGGGTAAAGAGAGACTACTTGGCTACTTTGTCAATCTGGCAGACGGTCTGAGGAAGGCACAAGATGAGAAGGGCGCTTGGTGGAATATAATGGACAAGAAGTACGAGGACGTCAAAGGCAACTATCTCGAGAGCAGTGCAAGCGCGATGTTCACGTTTGGCTGGTTGAAAGGTCTGAACTTGGGGTTCCTCAAGAAGTCAAAGTACGAAGGGGTGGCGACCAAGGCTTACAAAGCGATGATCAAACTCTTCGTCACGAAGAACAAGGATGGAACTATCAACTGGGAAGATACTGTTCAAGTTGGGAGTCTTGGAAGCAACGCCACTTTCGAGGTAAGTCCAAACACCACTCATCTGCCGAATATTGGGAGGCTAACAACAGTAGTATTATGCCAGCATTGCCTTGAGACAGAACGATCTTCGTGGAGCCGGCGCCTTTATTATTGCTGCATTGGAATACGAAAAGCGGCATCACTAGAGTGGTTTTTACTACTTGTTGTTGAGTAGTTATTGAGGTGGCCTTATGCTCGTAGATATTGAGTAGAGAGCAATGCATGCATAACTGGACTTGAGAGCTACCAACTAGTCCTTGGTAGAATCTGTACTCCACGTTTGTCAAAAGCCCTGGGCTTCATTCAGCCTGACCATAGGGGTTAGCCTAAATTTTGGTTAGAATCAGTAACCATGGTCAATGTTGATCATAATCTTATAGGAGTTTATGTTAGAATTGGAAGAATTTAGACTAGGTATATAATGATATGATGCCTACTGATTCTCTTACCGCAACCCTCTTCTTCGCACTGGTGAGATCGGTCCTTGCCGACTCAGTGGATCCTTTATACCGCTATAGAGGTTCTTGATAAGAGTAGGTCATACCATAGTCTTTTTAGTCGCACTTGAAGATCTCGTCGCCATGTGTAATATGCTTATGTTGGTCTAATCTCGCAAGACTGTTGTATGCCTTCATACATCCTTCCACATCACACTCAAGCTCTCATTCCCCAGCATGCGTCGCTTCGTGAACTGCTAGCTTCTCGTCGGTCAGGAGCTCCTTATCGTAGCTAGGGAAGGTACAGCTGAATCATTTATTATCGTAGGAGTGAACATGCTGGTAAACTGCCAGCAGTTCTGGTGGGGAGAACTTCTGGCCGCATCCTGGGAACTCGCAAATACATTCCTTATCGTGCCTAAGGGTATGATTCTTGAGCTCGACCGTACCTATACAAAAGAACCTGCAAATCTGGCACCTTCGTGTTGTTTCCCAGTAGTTTATATCCGCTTCAGTCTGTAAAGGGCCTGGCCACACTCCTTCCTAACGTTATCCTTGGCCGGCATGAGAGAATTAACCGGAGTGTGGAAGTAGATACACTCAAATAGGCTCAGGCTATTATCTGGCCGGCCTCTACGCGAGTTTTATGCCTCAATTATGATAAGAGCTGCGTCAAAGGCCAGCTGAGGTGCCTGAGCAAACAATCCGGGTTTATCTACGTTCATAAATATTTATTACTTAAGCATGTTGTCATTACCTGTGTGTTCTTAATCTAGAAGATACAGATAATTTACCTAGTGAACATTGTTCCTTATGAACTGCGGTAGAGTATTATAAGCAAGGTAGCACTGTATAAGAATACTATCAAGAACTATCAAACCTGCGGACATGGCGTCGGATTATACAAGGTGACTTATTTCACAGTTACCGAGCCAAAAGCTCCATTCTATGCAACTAGCACACTGTTAGCTAGATCATTGTCCACTATGAGTCATGGAGTAGAGCGTTACCCAAGGGTGAGATTGCGACAGAGTGAACGGACAGAGCACGCCATCCACCCCGCTCCTTATAGCATCGCAACACTTTGTGGCGAGGCAAATCCGACCCTTGATGTGGCACTCATCTTAGAAGGAAGTGCCCAGAGATCGCCTTAGTTCGGACCCAGAATAGCAAGAAAGTGAGGCTTTTGGGGGTTTGCAAGGCTAGGATTGGTATTGCGCGGACAGTTCAGTGGCGGGCCGACACGAGGGTCAAAGGAGGGCCAATTTATCTTCATTGCAGTATAACTTGACAAAATACTGTATGCAGACGTTCCGAAATACTCCGAGATGGCGTTCAACTTGAAACAGTACGAAGAGACGTAGTGCCACAGATGGAAAATGGGACAGGCGTCTTATCATAATTCACTAGCGCATATCATTCCCAGGAGCGAAGATGTATCCTCAGAATCTTGTCCATAATAGACAGTTACTTGCCTGTTGCATGGGCACGCACCCCAGTCGCGTCAGTCACATCAACAGGTCGTCAGACTATGCCATATGCTAAGCCATGGACCGCCACCACTTTCCACATGGGTTCGCGGCGCTCTCACTTGCTAGAACGAACACTAGACTCCGATCGCGGTGGGTGCGGCAGAGGTTCTAGGCTATCAAACTTGCAGCAACGGTTTATCGAACGCAAGCTGTGTCCGATTGTATAACCAGCGAATGTATTCTTAAGCTGCTCACACCGCTCTCTAGGGACTTCCCATAGATGATCCTTCTCACCTGTACAATTTATCAGCACAATGACAGGCCCTACAGCAAAGAAGTGGTACCATATTAAGTGGTACTCTGACACTGATACCAGAGAGGAGCGCAAGTTCATCATCAAGCTTGATCTTCTCATCGTTCCTTATGCTGTGCTTGCGTATTGGGTCAAGTACATCGACCAGTCGAACCTCAGTATGTATATACGCCTGTTGAGTCTGATGATACTTGCTGAAGCTTTTCAGATAATGCATATGTTGCGGGCCTCAAAGAAGACCTCGGATTCGAGGGCAATGAACTCGTTCAACTACAGACCTTCTACATCATTGGCGCTGTTACGGGCCAAATCCCCTTTTTCTTCCTTCTAACATACATCCCAATTCACTGGTTGATTGCGTTCCTAGATGTTGCCTGGGGAATTTTTACTCTTCTGCAGTACCGGGTAACAAGCTTCGCCGAACTCGCTGCCTATCGCTTCTTGGTGGGCTGGTTTGAAGCTGCGTTTTTCCCAGTAATGCACTATCTCTTCGGTAAGCTTTAAGATGCATCTTCTTCACTACTCAATTGTAACCAGTCTAGGGTCATGGTATCGCGGAGACGAGATTGGTCGACGGGGTGGCATCTTCTATACTGGGTTGTCTCTCGGTACCTTAACAGCAGGCCTCATCCAAGCTGGTGCTTCCTCTCGCCTCGACGGCGTCCACGGCCTCGCAGGATGGCGTTGGATGTATATCATCTGCGCGCTTATCACCATTCCTATCGGTATCCTGGGGTTTTTCGTCCTTCCTGGCACGCCTGATCAACCCAACCGCCGTGTCTTGACGCAGCATGACATTGATATTGGAGAGCAAAGATTAAAGCGCGCAGGGCATCAGTCTCACGGTAAGATGAAATGGAAAGACTTGAAAAAGGTGCTACTCAGACCCCAATTCTGGGCCGTTATCCTCGTGGATGTGCTATTCTGGAATTCTGGCATCCATGGTACCTCCGGTACGTTCCTACTCTGGATCAAGAGCCTGAACCGGTATTCCAAAGCACGGGTCAATGAGCTGGGAACTATTGCGCCCGGCCTCGGCATTTTCTACACGCTGTTCGTCTGCTTCGCTTCGGACTTGGTGCTAGGCCCCGCGTGGGCTATCACTATGGCTCACGCATGGAACATCATCGGACTGATCATCCTCGTTATATGGAAAGTACCCGAGCCTGCTCTCTGGTTCGCTTTTGCTACGATTTACTCGGCGTACTCCATGTCTAGCGTGCTTCATGGATGGGTCAACACTCAGTTGCGAGCCTCGCCCGCCGAACGATCGTTTACACTGGTCTTGATCAATGCCATCTCGCAGTCTTCGACAGCCTGGACGCCTTTACTTGTTTTCCCAACGGTTGAAGCTCCTCGTTTTCCGAAGGGTTTCGCATTTTGCTTGGGGTCAGCAATTCTGCTCATCGCTGCGACGCACGCCCTTCACTTGTATCTAAAGCATAGGGAGTGGGCCATCCTATCATTCTTGCCAGTACAGGCACAAGCTAATGTCTTCCAAGTCCCCAAGCTGAGCAGCCCGCCACCCTGCAGTCGGAAGAGCATGGCAGATTCTCTGTTGAAGACTCCAAGAGCGCTAATATAAGTCAACCGAGGAAGGGCGAGACAAGCGCATAAGGCGAGGTGAATTTTGAGGTGGTATTGGGACTAGAGGACGCGTCTCAGCCAAAGACGTGGGTTTGGGATCAATGTGTACTTGCATGCCATAGTTCATGTAGATGCTTTACAAGTTTACAATCAATTAGACTATCAAGGTATCACAAAGAGATTATAAATTGATATCATGTCTTGTGATTAGCGAGAGATCAACGAGTAGATAGTTTGTATCAGGCTGTTGGAAGTGTGGATATCCTCCGTCAATTCTTCCTACCATGCATCGCAGCGACGTCGATCATTCTTGATGCTGTTTCCCCGTGATCCCCCATTGTAGACTCTTGGCATTTTGAGCAAAATATTTTTTACCGGTTAAAGAGAACCGATTACTGTTTCCAATGACGGAAGTAGAAGTGTGGATTTGATACAGACCCCGCAGACGACGTGCATAATAACTCCTGCTTTGCTTGATTGTGAATTTTGGCTTGGGATGACGCCAGCTTGTCACCTCCTCTCAGCGAACTGCGAGGCCCATGTCTCTCCACATCAACCTATTGAGGAGACGTGATTCTCCAAGCATTGCATTAGATGGGAAGCCGAAGGCGTGATCCGACGTACAGCTTCCCCCCTCCGATCTGTTACATTGATACGGGTATAAGTAGGCGCAAGTAAATCCGGACCGCAACCTTGACGTGACTGCAGCCAACTACATGATAGTCAGGCTGCTTTGTCTGTGTAAGTCAAGTTATTGAAGATGGCTTCCACACGAACTTCGACTGCCCCAGTTCCTAGCCGTAGCAAGGATGAGGCGAAGAAGCAGATCCTCCTAAACGCCTTTGATATGTCCACGGTTGGGCACTTATCGCCAGGTCAATGGAAGGTAGGAATCGATGTCTCAATTTACCTACGAGTTCACGGTATCCGAAAGACAGTGACGCTGATCACAGTTTAGAATCCGGTTGATAAGTCTGCGACTAAGCGAGATCTCCAATATTGGATTGACCTTGCCAAGCTCCTGGATAAGGGCGGCATCAACGCCTTGTTCCTGGCTGACACGTATGGCGGATATGATACCTATGAAGGAAGCCTCGACAACTGCATCCGTCGCGCAGCGCAGTGGCCAATGACGGATCCAACTATTGTGGGTGCTTGAGATGAAGCCGATGACAAAGCTGTTAACCTCCGTGTAGCCAATTAGTGCCATGGCAGCTGTAACACAGAACTTGTCCTTCGCCATCACGGCGTCCACCTCTTTTGAGCCCCCTTTTCTCCTGGCCAAGCGGTTCTCTACTTTGGATCATTTCACCAAGGGACGCATTGGGTGGAATATTGTCACATCCTGGAAGAAAGCCGCTTTCAAAGCCATTGGCTTAGAAAGTCCGGTGCCACACGACGAGAGATACGCTCAGGCAGATGAGTATCTACGTGTCTTATACAAGTGAGCTCTTCGGCCTCTTTCAATGGGAAATTGCAATAACAATTCGCACTATAGACTCTGGGAAGGCTCTTGGGCAGACGATGCCATCTCGCCTGATCCGGGGCACGATAGCTACGCCGATCCTGATAAGATTCGAACAATCCATCATCACGGCAGGTTTTATGACCTCGACACTCGTCACATAGTCGACCCTTCACCCCAACGAACCCCATTCTTGTTTCAAGCCGGCACGTCATCAGCTGGCTCGTCTTTTGCAGCCACACATGCAGAGGGCATATTTGTCTCCTCTCACTCACCTTCACTATTGAAGCCCAAGGTCCAAGCCATCCGAAAACAAGCCGCCGAGTTAGGACGGGACCCTCAATCTCTCAAGTTTTTTGCAACATTCACACCGATCATTGGTCGCACAGACGAGGAGGCCCAACATAAATTCGAAGAAGTGAAGAAGTATGCGTCAACGATAGGGGGTCTTGTGCTAGTGAGCGGATGGACCGGTATTGATCTGTCTAGGATTCCGGTTGACCAGGAACTCACTGCAGCTGACTCAGAGGAGCCTCACAAGGTCCAGAGTCTTCTCGACGCGTTCACCGCGACAAGTGAGGATGTTCCAAAGTGGACGCCGCGGGTGATTGCGGAGAGAGCTGCGATTGGCGGTCTCGGGCCTGTCTCTGTTGGAAACCCGCAGACTGTTGCAGACGAGATGGAGCTTTGGATCCGAGAGGGGGATCTAGACGGATTTAACGTTGGGTACGTTACTACGCCTGGAACTTTTGAGGAAGTTGTCGAACTTTTGGTACCTGAACTCCGACGACGAGGTCTGTATCCAGAGGCCCTTAGCGACGAAGGTGGTTTTACACTACGTGAAAGTATATATGGACGAGGCCAGGCAGGTCTACGGGATGACCACCCAGGAGGACAGTACAAGTACAATGTTTTCAAGGAAGAGTAGTCATCTGTCGAGTTAGATAAGGTACTATACTATGCTAAGTTTATCTTCACCCGCGTGGTTATGAAGATAGCTTTCTGTCGGTGGTATCGCTGATCGTGCTTGACAGTCGTCACGCGAGCGACACCGCTGCCCACTTTCGAAGCCGGCATTTTCCTGCTGTCGACGGGCTGGCATGAAAGTGTTGTTGTTACGCTTGAGTCGCTCGTCTTCTTCATCGGTAATGCCGACCGCGTTGTTCTGCGTGGTGGTCTTGGGTTTCTTGGGCTTCGAGTGCAGGCTGTTCACCACTTGGGCGCTTCTCCGTGCGTGTCGGATTGGGAGGCGCCGCGCCGTCCACCTTGGGCGGTCGGGATGTGGGTGCCAGGCAGACTTGAGTTGCCGAGCGCAGAGGGGTCCCGAGAGTGGTAGTAGGACATGATGAATTAATTGCTGTGTTTTGAGCATGTTAGGATGGCTGCGAGCGGCCAGTTGTGGTCTGGTGGACGAAGACGCGCCCGATTTACCAAGCCAAACCAGAGACGCGTCTCCTTCTCAGAGAAATACATTTCCCGCCAACCAGTCTTCGGTGAAGCCGGGTACGGCTGGGTCAAGATTGGCAAAGACAGCGGCGATCCATCCAAGATCAAAACTGGGGTCAAAATCATTGAGTTTCCCAGCGTCACCACCAAAGTTCCGGAAATTCAAAGCAGGGCCAGAAGTAAATGGTCGATCTCTGGAAGTTGTGGGTGGGCAGCTCCAGCTTGTCCGCCGGGTGCATAGTTAATTGTTTAATAGACTAGTAGAAGGTTATATGTCAGAGCTGGTAGCAACGTCACGAAGCCTTAAATCAATACCTTAACCCATAAGCAACCTAGTTCATGTTTGATCTGATAAGCAGCGCCGTCATTAGCAACCACGTTCTAGACAGCAAATATTATCTAGGTACAGGCTGAAAAACACACCTTGTCATACTCAACCCAAGAAATGCCACGCAGAGAAGCTCGCCCAGCAGCAGATCACATCCCAACCAACGCTACTCACAGCTGGGTGTTCATACAGGGCCGTTCGTATATGCTCCCAGTTGCCCCCTTGGTTAATGACATTGATAGTGGCCGTTGCAACCAATACTACCATGGTCGCAAGCTGTGCCGACAGAGGTGGCTGTGTAGCTAAGTGTGAAGGAGCTGGGGTAGCCAGCATGCCGTTCAGAAGCAGCGGAGCGAAGGCAAGAACGTGAGGTAGAAGAAGGAGATACATGAAGTGAGGGTGGCTAAGGTTGTTTGGGATGGAGATGGCAATGCTCACATTGACTGCAAGGATAAGAAGCCATAGGAATGGCGTCCATGAACTTTGTGCGGTTGGTGATTTGGGCCGCGATGGTTTAGTTGATTCAGTCTTTAGACTGTCCCCAGCTGTCTTAACCCGCGAAGAATTCCTCTCCTCAAAAACGGTGAAGGCCAGGAAAGACAGATTTGCTGCAAAAGAAATGGCTACAATCTGACCAAGGAGCATGAAGATCCAGAGATGCGATACCTTTCCTTTCTTGGCTGGAGGAATCGACTCTTGTCAGCATCCAACCTCACATACGACTGCGGTAGACTCACCCTGAGCTGCAAGCATGACGCTCCAGATGGCGCAGAATCCGAAGATCTGCATCGGCCACCAGGCCCTTGGCGGCACCTCGAGCGTCGAGACCCAAGCTTGCTTGAAAAGAGTGGTATCACGGAGCCACTCTCCAAGGTGAAGCTTGTTGCCCCGAAAGCCGGCCGAGTCGGATCGTGACGCCCATTGAAGATACGACCACTGGAAGAAGCAGAACATGTGGTACCATGTGGTTGCGAGGCTCAGAGTTGCCAGGGCACTGAAGACAAGGATGCGTTTACGGCGGTCGGATACATCCTTTGAAGGCGAGCGACTCAAGATGGCCCAACGTCGCCAAACAAGGCGGATGCAGCGCGCAGTGAGAGCGGCGCAGGTTATCAGGTAACCGGCCAAGATAGCGATTGGACGGGCATTAGAGACGCCTATCATGATGACGTCCCAGGGGTCGCAGAATGCGAATGCGGATAGATGGTGCGATGGTGCGATGGTGCGATGGTGTGATGGATGGCGAGGGATGCCACCAAACAATAGGCGTCTCGGCGGTGAACGAGGTGGACAGATTTGATCCGACTTAGCTATTTAGACCCACAAGCAAGAAGCAAGCCTCGGCCCGGTGTAGGTTACTACCTATCGTCACACGCCCGGAGTCCGAAGGCGCCGGCCTGAAAAATGGAATGGTGCCAATGAAAATTGACTGGTTGATCGGGATGAATTGCCATCTCTCAACAAAACGAACCTGCCTAACCCCAGACGTCAGGGGAAGTTCCAGAGCGTAATGGCGCAGATTTAAACTGACTCTCAATGGACCATCATCAGCATGATCGGGATGACAGCTCTGCGCAGACCCGGGTCGCCATCATAGGCACGGGACTCGCTGGCCTCACAACTGCCTATCTACTGCGGAGCGACGAGCGCGAGCGGTATGCCGTGTCGCTCTTTGAACAGGTGCGTCACTACAGCTACGGCTACAGACAGCCATTGGTAAGACAGACAGACAGACAGACTAGACTGACAGACTTCTTCTAGGCCGACCGCCTCTCGTTCGACTCAGCATCCGTCACCGTCAAAAACGACCAGACCGACCTTGTAGAGCGCATCGACTTGCCCATGCGCACGAGCGCCGGCGGCTACTACGGGCATCTGCTACGCATGTATCAACACCTTCGAATCCCGCTGCATCCGATCCGATTCCTCTTTGTCTTTGCAAAGGCATTGCCGACGGCGACCGACGGAACGATTCCGCAGAATGGCGGTGCCAACGAAAACTACTTTATCCACGCCTCGAACCTGCACCAGATGCCACCGCCGTGGCCCGGCAATCGAGGCGTGGTACCGCACATGATCGAGATCCTGTATCTGATTGTATGCCAGTTCTGGTTCACGCTCGCATGCTTCGTTTTCGGTCCGTTGGAGGGAGACTCGTTGTCAGGATCCAGTGAATCATTTGCCGAATACCTCGAAAGGATACGACTCCCGCGCCGATACATCTCCCATTACCTGCTTCCCCTCCTGAGCGGCGTGTCGACCTGCTCCCACGACGAGCTTCTGGCGTTTCCCGCGACCGACATTGTCAATTATAAGAAGCTTTCCCATGGGCAGCAGCACTATGCCGTCTGCGGCGGGGTGTCCCAGGTAGAATCGAGACTGACGGACGGATTGGAGGATGTGAGGCTCAACAGCCGTGTGATCCAAGTTGTTCCGGCATCAGAGGGGACAACTGTGACTGTTCGCTGGCAATCGACAGTCGACGGATCGGTACGCATCGCCGAACAGGTATTCGATCGTGTTATCCTCACCGTCTCGCCAGATGTTGCTGGTAACATCTTCAAACCCCTAAGACCGACGTTAGAGAGACTACCCACGCGTCGCGTTGAGAGTTCTGTCTTGCAACCCGAGTCAGTAGGGCAATCGGCGTATTGCACCGTCAGCAGCAGCACCACAGAACCGAGCGCTTGCATGCATCATGCAGCCGACATCTTGCCTTCTCAGGTCATGACGCTGAGAACCCTGTTCCCCGAGACAGGCAGTGCGCGAACCGAGGCCTTGCATACAATGCCCAACGGGGTCATTGTCAGAACTTGTCCCTTGCAAGAGGCTCCTGAATCGAAAGCAACTCTTAGGAGAGCCAAGTTCACGAGGACTCTGCGGAGTACGGAGAGCAGAGGCTTGGTCCAGAAACTCATCAGCGGGGCAAGGTCGACCAAGAAGGTTGAAGACGATAGAGCATCCACATGGGTCAACGGGGAGGATAATATCTGGGTAGCAGGAGCTTGGTGCTGGGACGGCATGGTTCTGCTTGAAGGATGCGTCGTGTCAGCAATGAGAATTGCGTCAGATTTTGGTGTGAGAATTCCATGGGAGAAATAATGAGCGATGATGATGAGACGAGTCAATGAAGGATGCCTCTTTTTAAGCATAACTCCCTATATGAGCATAATTCTAAGCAACCAGTCAACTTTAGTCATCTACTAAGTCTACTGGGTGCGGACCCAACTCTCCATGTCCAGATTTTGGCCAGTGAACTACCTTGAGCCACAGCAACAAGCATTCTTTGCAATCCTTCACAGAGCCCCTGGTCACCAGATAAATTTCCGAATATGGAGACGTCCTCAAACCAGGGTGAATTCACCCTGGGGTTCTCTGGGGGGGTCGTCTGTACCCTGGCGGTTGTGGGGATCATCTCTCTCACTGTGATGCGGATGAGTGACATCTATGGCCTCGGACACTGGAAGCTCAACATAAGATCCCCACCACACTCTATGTGGATGAATGTCGGGTACTGGTAAGTTGTGCAGCTCTCAATGCTATTGCTAATAGTTACATTCATTAGTAGCTGACATTCGCGTAGGAAAACCCCCCAAGGCGAACCCATCCAAGATTTCCAGGAAGCATGTCTGGCTCTGCTCAAGGAAATCCTTGGCATGTCAGGGCTGCTAGACCAAGAGCTTGCCAGAAATGAATCACGCAGGTCTCTCGCCATCCTGGACCTAGGCTTTGGCTGCGGCGACCAAACCTGGGAACTCGCACGTCTTGCTCAGTCACAGGGTTACCTGGATTTTCGCTACGTGGGCCTCACTCTCAACGAGGCCCAGGTCCAAACAGCGCGTCGCAAAATCTACCGTGAAATGGCAAGCGCAGGTGCAGGTGCTGCCCAGATAGATGCAGAATCATTCACCCTTCTTCGCGCCAACGCTGCAAAGCCCGAGACCTGGAGCCCTCAGGTTGCGGATGCCGTCTATTCGCTGGCTGACGAGAGATTCACTGAGAGATGGCTTCTCGCTCTTGACTGCCTATATCACTTCTCTCCGTCGAGGAAACCCATCTTCGAACATGCAGCCAGGGAACTCGATGCCCAGTTTATGGCCTTTGACCTTCTCATCAACGAAAGAGCCTCTGGCGTTGATAAGTTCAAAGCCAGAGCCATTGGCAAGATGATGGGCTGTCCACTGAGGACATTCTTGACTGAGACTGAGTACAGAGACCAGTTAGTCGAGTGTGGCTATGACCGAAAGGAGATAACGATAAAGGAGATTACAAATGACGTTTTCTCAGGTCTGGTTAAGTTTCTGGATCGACAGGATCTGTTACTGGCAGAGTACGGCGTCTCCTTGGGCGGTTTCAAGCTTGCTGGGAGGTTATTTGATTGGTTTGATAGGTCGCGGGTCGTAAGGGCAGTCGTTGTTGTTGCTCGTACCAAGAGTAAGACGGGTCAGGCAGGACTCTGATACTGCAGTAGTTTTGAGGCATATTCGGTAATCGCCCTGTCCGAGCGTAAGTTCAGACTAGAGGCCATTTAAACTCTCGTAAATCTACAGTATGCTCACTCTGGTCACTCGCAAGTTTTGCAGTGGACGATCTGCTCTCTATCAACCCCTGCTGAACCACCGGCATGGGCTTTAAGAAACTGGGTAACTGCACGACACCCCAGGCCACCGGAACCGCCGAGTCTGAGGATTCACGGGGAATTTTCCGACATGACTAGTCGTAATGCGTTTCAACAAACGCTCCACGGCGGCTGCAAGACATGGCATCAATCTGTGTATCCAGCACGTTGGGTAGGAAGGTTGACCCAGCTGTGAGGGTGGCAGGGTTGTTTAGTGGAGGAAATAACTCTGAATGGGCGCGATTACGAAGTAAAGCCGTCGTCTATCCTTCCCGACCGTATCCCCTCACGGATAAATAGTCACGAGCACGGCCGTAGCATCGCGGAGCGGGACGTTTACCAAAACAGGACCTCACACATACGGAATAGCTAGAGCCAAGATCTCTTAGATGAAGGCTCTCGTGTTCATCAATCAGAGTTCAAGATGATTCACAGGGCACTCTATCTGCAGCTCGTCCTTGGATCATGCGAGGAATATGCGCGGGGAGGGCGGAGTCGGCCGGCAAGCCAGATTCAGGTCCGGGGCCGGCGGAGGTGCGATGGCTCTGCCGATGCAGGTTATAACACGATCGGTATAGCACTGAAATGGGGACGGGCAGAGACCTGTTTCCTGGCGTGGACTGCGCAGCCGATCAGTCACGGAGTGCTAGAGGGTCAGCCATGTCAGCCAACGGCCGCTTGCCAGGTCTTGGCGAGTTCTCGACTTTAACTCTTTGCTAAAAGTGGCCACATGGCTGCACGGATATATTAACCAGGGCTGTGAGCCCGGCGGGATGCCCGATCCGCCCTGATGGGACGAGTAATGCCACGTATAGGAAGCATCCATTATTCCCGCTACAGGGGTCAACTACCAGGAACTAGCTGCAAGCGACTGCCTTCGTACACTTTAATGTTTCATATCCTTACAAAAAGAGTCTGCGGGCCCGGTCGGAGGCACGACACCGCGTGGGCCAAGGCCACAATAAGCACGGGGCGAGTCGCCGTTCCTGGAACAGGAACCGTGTGGTTGAAACCGCGCCTGCGTAGGGCCCGTATCAGGTTCAACGGTCGTGGAGACGTCGACTCCATCAAGGCAAAACTCTTAACTG
Organism: Fusarium buxicola; assembly: GCA_014899095.1. NCBI lineage: Eukaryota > Fungi > Ascomycota > Sordariomycetes > Hypocreales > Nectriaceae > Fusarium > Fusarium buxicola. Next base: position 30,571 of record JAAVUK010000349.1, read on the forward strand.
TGGCGACGACATCTTGGCGGTAGAGGGCCTTGTTTCAGTCTCCGATGGCACTTGTAATGTTTGTTTGGAAGGATTCTGGTCCCTGTTCCTGGCCTGAGTTACGTTAATTAATTGCCGGCGTTTCAAGCAGAAAAGAGTTACGAATACTTGTCAGGCTACTTCGGCCTTTCCTGGTGGCTTTGTCGTGAGATCAAAGTCGCTCGAGATGGCCATGGCGCCCAAGAAAGGCAGACGAGTCGACAAGGGTAGCCCACCACCAAGTTCCCTCGACCCCTTGCCATAACAGGGAAGTTATACCTGTCACGGCAAAACCTAAGAGTGCCCATGTTGCCGGGTCATCGTTTACATGTCTTTACCTCCCCCTCCACCCCTCGTCGCAGGATTCGTTCCTTTCCTTTTCTTGCCTCTGACACTTCAACCCTACTTTGCGGCGCGAGGGCGCGCGAGAATGTAGATATGAATCTAACGCCTCGCAACCACGATAGAGAGGTCCATACCTTCGTTGATCCGTACCCAGAGTTGAACGGTGGCTTGTGGACGCTGTTTGCTGGCGCGAGTGTCTTCCTCGGCCTGAGGCTATGGGTCAAGGTGACAAGACGCCATGGAATGTGGTACGATGACTACATCCTCATTGTATCGTGGGTGAGTTTATGTCCTCTCTGAAGCGTCCTATCCATCTCGTGCTTCAGTATCTGCATCTGGAGCTGACAAGTCAAACAGCTGGTGCTACTGGCGAACAACAGTCTCATCGTCTACCAATTCGGGAACGGCTATGTTCTCAAGGACTCGTCATACAACTGGACCGACCACATGCACATCCTCATCAACATATCATCGTGCGGGACATTGATCGGGCAAGCATGGACCAAGACAGCATTCGGCGTAACATTATTGAGGATGAGCAACCGCTGGCAAAAATGGATCCTCTGGTTCTGCATCGTTACCATGAACCTGTACATGGTCCTCAAGGTCCTCTTCCAGTGGGCCAAGATTTGCGACAAGGACGGCACATACCAGGAATATTATAGGCTCGACTTTTGCATCGGATGGAAGTTCCGGGACGATTTCAAGGAAGGCGGAAATGGTGAGTTTCCCATGCGCCGCGACGAACTCGGGCCTCGGTTATTGACAAGTCTTGCAGTCTACAATATCATTATGGACTTCTTGTTCGCGGGTTTCCCCTGGCTAATTACCCGGACACTGGAAATGCGACGAGCCGAAAAGGTCGGCCTTTGCCTCACAATGAGTCTTGGAATGATGTGAGTTTCGACGACTCTCATGGCATCGGGACACGTTTGACTAACGACATGATAGTGTTGCGATTGTTTCGGCTATACGCGTTTCATGGAAGGATAGAGGAAACGAGCGCGACCAATACTATATATGTAAGTCCCACAAGTTCATACGTTGCCTTGAAGACTGTCGCTGATAACACTGCGCAGGGCGTAACGGACTGTCGCAGGTCTGGTACTCGTCAGAAATCGCCGGAACAATCATCGTGCAATGCATTCCCATCCTACGCCCGATCCTACGAGACATAAAGACATCTTTGACATCGAGAAGGCTGGATTCAACAGCAGACGGAAGAAGCACCGGATGGACGTGGACCGTTTCAAGAAGCAGCAAGCATGTATCGGCTGGCCCGAATGTGGCCGACCACGCCGCCATTGCAAATGCCGATAGGGTAGAACTGAGGGATATTCCGGAGGAGCAAGAGGACGCAGGACAGTTTGACTTTTGGGACAAGAACGGATCATCATCACCATCAGAACTTGAAGACGCCAGATCACCGACAAAAGGGTTACCACGGAATGAATCTTGGCCTATGGGAGGGAGTGACAGTGGGAGGAGTTTGGATCTGGTGCAAGAGGAGGTATCTCACTCTCAAATTGGTTTGGCTATCGAGCCAGAGAGTCAACAAGGACTGTCTCCGCCACCTCGGAGACCATGAATGTACTGTGGAATTTCTTTGTATAACAGCGCTAGATCTATTGATAGAAACGAAGTCATGCTAAGTTCTTCTGGCGGTTCTGCTTCTCACTCTCAAACACCAGTATACAACTCGTGTTGAGAAGTTTCCCTTGGTACAAGAGCCAGGTGTTATCGCTGATGAGTTCAACACTTGATAATCCACATACTATCATAATTTGATCCGTTGATACGACCGCATAGCGACTATGTCAGCTACTAACTGCAAACTTTTATTCCTAGTCTTGTTACGCCCTGCCATGCTTGTCTATGCTAAGTAACTATAACATTTTTGTCTCCATACAGTCCAGGGCATCTATCGTCCATTTCACAACTTGGGCCTGGCCGCCTCTCGTTGGGGCAAGGATGACGCTGTAGCAGCTGATCTCAAGTCTGGCAGCCCTTGTCCAACCCAACCATCCATAGATTTCTGATACAACTCTTGCTGCTCCTCAGCTGAAGGAGCAGCCGCTTCAACACCTCTTCTCCGTCTACTCTCCGCAGTCTCCACAAGCCAAGCCTCGTCATCGTTGTCTCCCGAGTCTTGAAACACATACGATCTAGTCTCACAGTTCTTCCATGCCGTACCGCAACCTCTTGTGCTGTTTTCCCAATCATTGGTAAAGAAATGCATAAAGGTTCCGTGGGCAACAAGAGCAATATGAACTTCTTCATCTGTCTCCTGGCTCAACTCCTTGGCCTTTTCTCTGAGTATCCTTCTCACTGTGCAGGCACGAGCTGCACAAGCACTGCTAACCGGGCTGTTCGGTCCGTGGAGAGCCTTGTCGTTCCAGCCACGGCGGATCAAGCCGAAATCAACTGGCCATCCGTTCTGCGCGGCTGTCTCTTTCAAAACTTCTGGCTCCTTTCCTGTGTCGCAGCCATAGTCAAAAATCTCTTGCGCCTCTGGAATGGCGAGGATGTTTTGCTCTTGGAGGGTAGGTTGGAAGACCAGATAAGCTGTGTGGAGTGCTCGGATCAAGGGTGAAGATGCGACGAGTTTGATCTTTGATTGGTCTCGGAAAGACGCGTTACGGCGCTCCGCACATTGCTCTTCCCCAAGAGGGGTGAGAGCAGGGTCTTTCAGCTTAAAGAACTCTTCTCCAAGGTTATGATAGCCCTGGGCATGTCGAACGGCGTGTATGGTGACTCGGCCAGTCATTTCGACAGGAGGATGGCACCTAAGACTTTAGAGACCAACAAACTGACAAACATACTTGAAATCAAAGTAGGTTTCAGATATTTATTAACAAGAAAGGAACGATCAGTCTTCTCTCAGAACCGTCTCAACATTGAGCCGCCGTTGCCGCTTCATGCAGGTTCGGGCTCCATGTGCTCCATCGAGGCGCGTTAAGGCGCGCTTAGTGTAGACCCCGTTTTAGCAACTCAACACGGCAGTTGCAGAAACGTGGAAGATCTATTGATCAGCAGTGGTTAAAGATTTGACCCATCGAATTTGCTCTTGCAGAAAATCTGGGTAATAGTGCAAAGGAAAAAGCACTGTTAAGGCGAGATCGCAGAGCAGATGCTGGAGATATCAGAGCAATGTCCGCAATTGAAGGGACAAAACGTTGTTGTATTCGTTAATCTGAATACTGAGGGGACGGGATCACTCCGATCAACGGAAGCTAGGGCTAGAGCCCGGCTGTCAAGAGATTGTGCTGTACAACCCCTGTATATAACAAATTTCATTATAGTAGCATGAAGCTATCACTCATTGAACCAAGTGCGGTTTGGTGCCATTTGAGATTGGCACCTTGCCTTCTGCGCAGCGCCCACAGATCCTTCACCAGGTGTGTAATCTGTGACCAAATCGCCAAATCCGTTCTATGGTAGAAAAATTTCAGACATTTGATCATACGATTCTGCATAGAAACATCGGCTATCTCAAAAGCAATCATAGCTACTGGCCATATCATGGGCGAGAAGCGTTTGGTCGTGATGGTCTGTAGCGCCTCGAGATGAGGGAGCGACCGCTCAACAAGTGGTTGCACATCAGCTATAGGCAGGTCCTTTAGAGTACGTTTCATATGGATCAGAGCCGCATAGTAGAAAGTACAGCCATGGTGGTAAATCAAGTCACCATATTCTCTACCGATGGATGCATCCGGTTTGTTCGGCACGGAGAGGTATAGCTCGAGTTCCAGGCGGTCTAGCACTTGGCGAGATGGATTGTTATCTTGGCTTGAAGCCCCACCATCCGAGGCTTTCTTACGCATTTGAAGGGCATTCATGGCATGAATCCCTTGTAGTAGTGGCTGCGGCAGGCCAAAGGCCATATTCAATGTATATGGTTCCGGCTGCGAGTCAGGGTCATACGGAAAATCCCAAGAGGATGTCTCACAGCCGTCGAACAATAGTTGCGCTTGGACTAGAGTCGCCATCCCTAGGAACATCTGATAGACGGCTGAGGCTGCTTCATTCTGGTGCCAGACCTGCGAGTCAATGTGATTTACCCACTCGACGGCTCCTCGGAAGTGAAGGCGCCAGAACGTGGTGGGCAACGTGATGGCTTCGTTCATGATGCACATGACGACAGATGCTAAGAGTGACACGCACTGGCTACGGTCATCAGACCGAATGTTCTGAGCCAAGTGAGTGATGCCGATGTTGTGATGTTCTAGCGCAACATTTTCGAGAGCGCGTCGGGATTCCGGGTTCGTCCTTTTCTTTGCCAAATGGAATGCGGACGCTGAACAAATGAGGTGAAATAACGCAGTTGCACCTGTTGACTTTTTAGAGTCTGTCCGACATCCGTCCAGGGCAATTGGCATCATGGCCGTTCGCATAGGGTTGTGGATTCCAGGAACCGGGTTTAGAGAATCGCAGAGATGCAAGGTCCAGTGCTGTATCAGCTCACATTCGAGACCTGGGTTTGGAAGAGTATCCAAATGGCGCGTGAATTTCGTAACTGTCCCGCCATTTTGATCTTCTCCTTGGTTTCGTTCGTTTCCTGGCGGCGGTGCGCGGGAGAGGGGCTGAGAAACCCCGGCAATGCCCAGAGAGTTACCGATATCACCCAAGCTGGCGGGCGTTGATATCTCTTGAGAGTGATCGATACTCCTGCCGTCGTCTCGTGTACCGGAACCGCGGCCAAAGCTCTGGGGCAGTTGCCACACCGGCAGTTGCGGTTGTTCTTGTTGCACGGGAACATACGATACTCTTGTAGCCAGGCCCTGGCCTAAAAGCTCATAAGAGTGGAAAATCCTGGTGTTCAATTGGCCGATGAAGGGCTCTTCTTGGACAAGAGGACGTGGATTTTGACCCGACGGCGAGACTGGCTGAGATTGAGGAGGCTGGTTCGAGGGCTCCCCTGTGGAGGCATCCCCCGACTCCTCATCCTCTTCTGAATCTACGGCAGGCGATTGTGGATCTGGAGCAAACTCTGACTCTTGGATAGAATCCAACGGCCTTGCTTGAAGGAGTCTGCTTGTCGCTCTCTGCGCTGCCTTTCTCCTGGACGGAGTCCTAGAACGAAACGTCGACGGGTTCCTCACAGACGCCCACGAGAGCCTCACACCATAGCCTTCACAAGTAAGGCCTGAGCGCTGGCAGCGATCACATGCTGGCCTCGTCTCGTCGCATTTGATATGTTTCGCCCGACAAGTCCAGCAACCCGAGAAGGTCTTGGTGCGGCTTTTTCGTCCTTGACCTGAGCTGCCATCTGGAGGCGGATCAGCCGGCATCTCAAAGTGCGCCGCGCCCGCTGGATAGTCGTCAGGCAGACGTGACCGGTGATGGACAGATAGTTGAGGCCACAGGCGAAGCGGGTTTGTTCGTCCGTCTGTTGCTCGCCAGAGTGGCATGATTTCGTCTCACGGTAGAGAGCCCGTTTGGGAAATTTTCAGTTTCCTTCTTGACTAGACCCGTTAAGGCAATTCACGCCGATCGAGGCTTGTCTCCCCTGCAGGTCGTCTCAAAGGCTTTTGTACACAACGCGAGCGCCTTCGACGCCCAGAGCACAGTCTTGATTATTCCAATACGCTCTCTGTGTGTTCAAACAGTCATCTTAATGTTAACATCTTTACGAGTTCCCCTACCCTATAATGACCTGGTATTGCCGAGTTCTCTTCTCGCTATAGAGAAAAACAAAGACCAACCTCAACTAGACCTTGTGTGGGAAATTAAACATTGACACGGGATTTAGTAATGCAAACAATCTCGCGACGAAGACTCTGAGGACCCAGCTCTTGATGGAGGAACTGGGTGAGAGTTGAATCGGTATGTTCTACCAAAAAGGGTTAGAGTATCACTTTCCAGTTATAGCTTATAAATCCACTCGCCCAACTGCTTGTGGCCAGCCTTGCTTTGTCATTGCGTTCCAACAGATCAAAGACGTAGCTAAACCAAACAGGATCGCGTGCAGTCTTTGAGGTCCAATAGGACGCCGTCATGTCTCGATGCCTCTCTAGGCAATTTGACCCGACTGTGTCGTCGAGTTCGATCGTTCGATCGGGACTGGGTAAATCCGTTTATACAAAAGAGACTGACATTCTCAACATCCTTCCTTCCCTTTATTATCTTTCATACAATCTATCTTTTTCAGCTGCTTAATTCCACGTCAATATTGTGTGATTGCATTCATCCAAAAAGGAGAACATTCACATCGCCATGCTCTCCTCCCATCCGTGGTCCCAATCTTCGAACAAGCAGAGCCGGCAAGTAGCTCGACCTACAATCATCTCAAAATGACCGGCCTGCTAGGGTTAACCTGGCCTCGAGCCTTGTTCAAGAAATCTCAAGAAACACATAACAGCTCCTCAGTTACACTCAATTGCTACATTGACACTTCACCCACCGTCGTCCTCAATGATTCCGACGAGAGCACCGGTTCACTGATCAACGGCCGATTGGTTCTGGATGTCAATGAAAATGTCGTCGAGGTAGAAAGCCTGTCTGCTACACTCCACGTCAAAATCTTCCAGAAAAAGCCCTTCAGAAAGGGATGCAATGACTGCAAGCATTGTTCGACAGAATTGAAGGGCTCTCAGCTAATTCCACCAACTGTCACCTTTGAACGCAACACCTACGGGTTTCCTTTCTCCTACCAAGTACCCAGCTACCTCCCTCCTTCTATGGATACGCCGCTTGTTTCTGTCTGCTACGAGTTCGAGGCTACCGCTTGCATTCGAAGGAAAGGGCAATTCACCAGCACTCCGAGAACTGTAACTCTCAAGCGCTTTCTTACCGTCGCACGATGCTCGTCTGTTCCGAGCTGCCCGCTGTACTCAAGACGAATCTTCCAGGAGGCTGGAATTGAAGTGAGCTGCCGTTTTGGCTCTGTTATCAACCCTTCGGGCGCCAACAAAGTGTCGCTCACACTGGACGGACTCCTAAGCTCCCCAGTAAATGGAGAAAACCTCCAGCTATGGCGCCTTTGGAAAGGCAATTGGAGATTGGAGGAGACTGTCAAGACTATCGCAACAGCTTGTGATTGTCATGCCCAAGAAATCGGAGCATCCGAGGAAGACAAGGGCAGGGCACGCCAGAAAGTAGTTGTGCTTGGGGAGGATGATATCTATAGCGGATGGAATACAGATGACACCACAGGCACTCTCGACATGGTGTTCGACTTTGCCATCAACAAGAGGTCACACAGACGTCCGATCGAGTACACGCATGAGACGAGCGGTGTGAATGACACTGAGGTCACTCACTCCTTGGTTATTGAGCTTATAATTATCAAGGAGCATTTCCCAAAAGGCAGACCCGATCTGGCGACCCGGACTGGAATCGGGAGGATTTTGCGTTCTGAGCATCTGGTGGTACTAAGCGACTATGCCCGACCTTCACCTCGCGTGACCGAAGAGCCTTTGCCGTATTACCAGGAGCTGCTGCCAGGTCCTCCGTCATACGAGAGAGAAGAGAGAGCCTATGCGCATGGGACGACGGCTTAACCGTGGAGAGTCACGGCGAGTTATGTTCGGCGGCGATTGGGATAAAGCTGCTGTGAACTCTGGTGGCACAGTACTCTAGTACCTGATACAAGCGGGCTATAGATACTTTTGATATTTCAATCGATGATACCCCTACTCCTTCTCTGCTGAGCGGTCCTTCTACAGAAACTACGAGCGTTAAACCCCGAAGCGAAACTATCAAGACAATGATATTTGACTCACAGGAGCTGCCCGACTCACGCTGAAGCATGATTATTCGGTGCTTGCTCGATAGCTCAATGCATCCTTCCTTGGAAACAAATGTCAATGATTACGTCCGGCACCCCTGTGACGAACTCACCATCATGAGTCCGGCCGTAGTTGCGTTGAGTTTCGTGATTGGTCATTGGTTTCAGCAAAGGAGAAAAGTACAAGGGAACGATGAATCCGTGACCCGTAAAATCATCAAGTACTCAGTCATGTGATGTAAGCGCTACCAACGCTGACACGAAAGTTGGGCATCAAGGAGCATCACAAGCTGACAACTTCAACTTATCAAACGCATTCAAAATGGCAGACAAACTTGCTGCCGTTCAGTACGATTTCATTTGTCTTACAAACAAACCAACTGCCCAGCTTTGCTACAGCTTTAGTCCCGCCACGGCGCCTCAAAAGACCGAGCCATCTCTCATTGTCTTCGTCAACGGCCTCGGGTTACCACAAACAGTATGGGCGCAAACGATCGCCAAGCTGCAAGAGTTTTCTCCTGAAGGATTGCCAGCCATCCTCACGTATGACCGTTTCGGACAAGGCCAGACGATCGACCGCGATCCAAACGACGAAGGCGCAACGGATCCTACTCACGCCCACGACTGCATGAGTGCTGTTCGCGATATGCGTCAGCTGATTACTCAGATTCTGAACGACATGATGGGCGTCGACGCCCCCGATCATACCCAGATTCTGTTGGTTGGCAACTCCATCGGATGCTCCCTCGTTCGTCTCTATGCTCAGGAGTACCCTGGCACCGTCTCAGGAGTAGTCTTTCTCGACAGCACCTTGACCGATACAGATTTTGTGTCAGTTTTCCCGGATCCAGATGCTAAGGACTTCAATCTAGAGGAATTATCCCCCGGTGTCACACCCGATAATTTGCGGAAAGCCAGAGAAGAGACTAGGAAGAGATTCCATCCTGACATTGGAAATCGCGAGGGCTTGAGTCGGCGAAATCTGTATCAGCTTCTTCCACACGCCGACTCGCCTGCTCTCCACAAGGTGGAAGACCGAGACCCATACATCACCGTGGTTGGCCATGACTTTGATGCATTCGCGGAACGCTCAGAGATGGACATGGGGGTTCCTGCTGTGGTTACCCAGGCTTACTTGAATCCGTACTGGCATCGCTACAACCAGGGATTGGCCAAACTTACGAGCTCTGAACGGAGCAAAGGGCCACTTCAAGCACCGGGTGCGGGACACTTTATCCAGGCAGACAACCCCGGTTTTGTGGCCGAGAGAGTGCATGAGATGCTTCAGATGCTAGAGAAGGAATGATACGAGACAGAATAAGGTCGACAAATTCCATTATAGGTAGTTTGTAACAAGATTTGGGTTTCGTTTCTCCCTTGACCTATGCCCTTACTCGCACATGTTTTTCTTGAGTACTTGTGAACAGCCTTGCCACCGGGACTGTGCAAAGGCTTGAAGGCCATGCATATTTGCTGTATATATATCTGTCTCTAGCCTTTCAGCTCGCTCTAATAGTCGTTCGTCGTAGCCTTATAGTTGGTACTTAAAACGGGACTATCTATGAGCGGTAAACCAATCGAGACGTGGAACCTATTCACCTCTGATATCTTGAACTTCACTTTACCGCGTCACTTATCGCCAACACCAGTTGTCTAAAGTTTAGAAAGTATATCCGAATTCAAGAGCTGAAGATGTAACATACCAGGGCTATGAATAGTTGACTCTCACCAATTGCTTGGCAAGTTATTCTTTTTGCCAAGATTGAAGAGGTACTCGAGATGGAGTGGATGAAACGAGGATTAGTAAGTCGCATGCGAGCGAAGAACGAAGGCGGTCAGGGGGGTCCAAGTGTTCTCTGCCCTATATGGCAGGGTTTGCTGAACTCGGTACGTTTCCGAGCCAGGGCCCTGACTGACGACCCAGGAATCTCATGATGGATGATACTACATAAGGAATACATTACCCAGCCGTGGCCAGCCAGATGGGTTTGGACCGAAGTCTCAGGGGCGGAGGACGCAAGATGCGCCTTGGCATCCGAGATGGGTTCAAATTGGTCATCATCAGTTCTTCAGACTCCCCCAGCTCAGGGGAAGCCGGGGAAGTTAGCGGCGGCACAGTCTTGAAGCGTCCAATGCAACGATTATTCCCGGGAGGTGGCTGGCGGATTGAATTCTCCGCCGTCTGCCTCGTAATCAATCCCCTGGTGCAAAACATGACTGTGCCTCATACTTCCCCGACTTTCAAGTTGTTGGTGTTGGTGGCAAATAGTGGCCCAAGCCTCTTAACCAGCCTCTTAACCACGCCAGTTAAATGTCGAGTTTCCATCCTGTTGGTTCCCTCGTGCCAATTTCCCCTTTTCTAGCGCTCCAGTCAGCAGCACCCTGGCAAGCCTGGTAAGCCCGCAGCACGCGATGTTACCCGTTGGGTTTACGAGTGGTCTGGGGAACCAGGGAACCAGCAGCGTTATTCGAGAACGGGCGTCTTATGTGTCAGACACATCGTGGCTCCCTTGTCAACAGGGAACAGGTATCCACCTCGGGGGATCACCAACGGACGACTCGCTAACGTGATATCTCGACTATCGTGCCGGGTACCCCGGACGGGGCTCCACGGGGTTTCTTGTACAGTATCCGAGCATCTTATAAGCTTGAATGGCCCCGCCGCTTTTTGTTTTTTTGCTGCAGGGTTTCGAATATGTGAACCTGAACCGCCGCTATCAATCAACGGCCTCCCTGACTGACGATCGATCGCATTTCAACCATGCTGCAACCGGTTTACTATGAGCTGAGCTGGTCCATCCTGAGCACGATCGGCATCGCCAATGTCCTTTTCGGTCTCATGGTCGCTGGCATTACAAGCTTCTCCCCGGTTTCCATCGTTCCCATCGTTACCTCTGCGGCGGGCGCAATTGCCAACGGCCTCTGCTATTATGTGTCCTATGCCGACAACCCTGTGAAGAGGCAAGCTGTAGCTTCTGTCCTGTCGGATCTCCTGTGGATGGTGAGCCATTTTGTGCTGGATTCGAGACCGAACAGATGGAGTTGAGAATTAATCTTCTTTACCATGTAGATCCAAGAAGCTGGCCTGTCATTCTACAGCTACATCATCCTCAACCGTGTCCTGCGAAACCGACAATGGATCCTCTTTGCGAGTCTGTTCTGGTTCATGGTTGTTGCAATCACGGCCATCCGTATTGTTATCGCGGCGGTGAGGGCTCGGCGCATCTTGAACGGAACAGAGGGGGAGCAGGCTACCATCAACCACCTCCACCTGGGCTACTTCATCCTGATCGCTCTTCTGGAGTGTCTCAGCTCCTTTTTCCTCCTTCGAGTCTTTAGTTCGGCCAAATCAACGTCGCTAAAAGCTGCCATCAAGGCTGGATTGTTCCGCTACCTGATGAGAAGCACCGAGGTCCGGCTTGCCCTTCTTGCAATCCTGGGTGTGATGCGGGCGATTACATACTCTTTCCAATCAGCTACCCAGAGAGCGACAAATGTTGCCTCCCAGATCGACCGGTTCGCATACGCTATGGAGTGTATGTTCCCGGTGATGATGCTGTAGGGCTATCTCTTCTTTAGCTGACCCTTCCACGCTAATCAACCCATAGTATTGACATCCTGGCTTCCAAGGTAGTCTTTCACAATCAAGTCTACGGATCCTCAACCCATAGCCGACAACTTCCCGGGGGCTACCCACGGCGGCAATTCATGAGCGGCGGAGACGACTTGATGCTGACGACGAACCACGGAGAAAACATCGTTGAAGTGCAAGGGGGGCAGTCCAGCGGAGATCGGGCCAGTTCACAGGAGCGAATTATTAGTCGTAGAGAGCATCGGAAGGCCTCATCCGACATTGACTTGGACGACATGGATCCCAAGCAAATTGGAATTAGCAAGACGGTCGAGTTCGAGGTCCACGCCTCTGGTGATAGTCTACGATAAGACGACAGTCGGTTGGCGCTAAGTTCAAGGCAAAAGTTGTATGCATAATTTGCAGTAAATTTTAAAGTGACACAGGATTAACGGCCGCATGTTCAACTTGTTGGATCACACATTTCTCTCTAGGCCATTATGTGGTTCCCGATCCCGAGCGCATGAGAGCTGTAGCTTCACGAAACTTGATGGAGCAGTCTCCATAGCCGCGTCCCAAAGAACCTTGACCATTATATCAAAGGAACGGGCCGAAATGCAACACAGCCGCTCATCGGCCGCAACTCTCAAACCAGCCTTGCTCCAGGTGATGGAATTAGCCAGCTCCGCCCGCCCCGGCAAGGGCCCCTCCAGCTGCAGCTCTTCCCGTCATTCTCGAATACGGGTACGTCGAGGGATCTATAGGGCCGGTCAAGTCCTCCAACTCTGGGAATGCTGTTAATTGACCGTAGCAACATGGTTCGAAGGGGCTTGTTCTACCTTTTCGCTTGGCAGTTCTGCTCTCAGCTGTGTCGTACCAGATTCTCAAGGCCCACAATGCAACCAGTACATCCCTGATTTGGGCGTTCATCGGAGCTAGAATAACCAGCTTGCGCTCGTCACCCTTCCCTTCCTCATGCGCTATCTTTTGCCCATCGGCGTTCATCCATTGATACTGCCCGCCCTTCCATTTGGGCTTGATTTCGAAAAGTGATTTTTGGGCTTTCTGGTCGAATAGGTCGTCATCTGCCGCCGTCTTTCCCGCGCTCAGTAACGCCTTGAACTCGGTTTTTTGGAGAAGGGTCTTGGACACTTCGAGTTGAACGTTTCCGACCATGTCAGACGATGCAGATGTGATAAAGTACGCCGGAAAGTCAGTTCGGTATTGGGCATTTGTTGGGTGCACGAGATAGAACAGGTGGTGGTTCCGCTGCTTGAGCGAACTCATGCTTTCTGCCTCCTCTGGCCCGTTATGCTCGACGCGTTCGAACGTGATAGTTGATCCTTTTTGGGAGGATGAGGTTACCTCCCGGTTCATTTGGTAAAGAGGTGTCGACGGTGCATTTTCGGATGCTATAGCTTGACCCGACAACACCAGGGTGGCTGGTTCTAGGGTGTCCTCATAAGAGGGCACTAGGACGCAAGTCGTCGAGTCAGAGTCCATGGTCGTTCGAGGTTCCGTGCGGTGTTGGAAGGAAGCGACTAGCAGGGCGTTCAAGGAGTTCAAAGGGCCTAATGGGTATGGCAAAGGTAGAATTCCGCAATATTTTCGACTTGGTGAAGCGCTGCTTCGTCATTCTGGGTCTGTACTCCACGTGACACCTGACGTGTCCAAGAATCGACCAAGTTGGTCCAGGCCAAGAGTGGCTGTGTGATGATCAGTTTCAAACTGGAGCACCGTATTTTCGTTCACCCAATCACTAATGCTATCTCATCAAAACCTCAGACAGTATTGTCATGCGGGATATTTCACCAGTCGGGGAAGCTGTTGGCTCTCATAGTTAACAACTACCCAATGAGTAATCTATGTTGTTATCCATGGTGATCACTTGGAGACCACTGTCGATCCTGCAACGCTGCTGCCTGCATCATTCAACACAGCCTCAAAGACTGGAACAGTTCTTAACTTAGAAATGTGGAAAATGCACAGCCAGAACATTGAATGCGAACCACTAGGTTGGTGATCATCAAAGAGAGTCATGTCCCGCGACGGCCTGATAGATAGCCCAGAAGACTAGAATTCTTGGGCCCCAGAACCAAGGAATGGCACAGTGATTGCTGTCAATATGGTGAAACTGCTCACAGTCTTTACATGCGTCTGATCCCAGTTTGAGTACGCGGTAACATGAAACGCAAAATAAAGAGCGCAGCTCGTGATCGGCGCTGTCAGGAGTATGTGCAAACAATCTGAAGTCTACCTAGAAGCAAGAGGTCTATGCTTGATGCTCAATATTGATTGCTGGCCTGTCTGTAGAGTATCCAAGCTCTAAATCGAATATGTCCAAGTTCGGCTGTCGGTTATGATGGACGCCATATTCCTAATTATCCTTACTTCTATAGCATCAAGTTTCTCAGCGTCGGGGTATGAGTCTAGAACACTGAAAAAGTACGCTCTCGACAATACAACATCTACAACTCGCACCCATATCGAGCCCATGTCAAATGTCTCATCTTAACTACCTCGAGACGGCAGAGACGAAGCCTCTGAGACCACTGCAAGAGACAGTTCTCGTGCCACTCTAAAAAGGGAATAGACAGCTAAATATTCGATCGCGATGTTTTTTTATGTCTTGAGTTGAGGCAGCCTGTGTCTGGTATATATGGTATATGGCTATGGGCTAACCCAAGATAGGCCACCAAGGAGGAGAGTTGTGCCTTGACTGCGAGGCACTATAAAATGTGTCTCGACTGGTTCTATACTCTCAACCCGTCAATGAGTGTAGTCACGTTCGTGCAGGCCATCCTTACTGCGAGTCAAACGGTTCAAGTCTAAGGGCCCAAACGCTGCCCTCCTAGATGTGTTATCGCCAGCCTACAATGTGCCTTCCTGAGCGATGTGATCGAGATACTCCCGAGGCTATAAGATCAAGGGGTTTCCTGGCGTCATTGAAAACCATAACGCTCATGACAGGCCATGTCTTCAGAGAAATAAGTTACATGTGGTGCTTCCGATTTTACCTCGGCTTGAAACAAGCTCGCCGTGCGGCCTTTGGTTTTCGAATTAAAGTTATTCAGCTTGCCTCAATACGATATAATAAGCGGCCAGTATTTGCAGTCGGTACGTTAGAGCTTTACGCCACATTACCCATAAGCGACCTATATCGTAATAGTCTCGAAATTGACTTTAAGTTCTGGTCGAGCCAAGGCCATGTGCTGTAGAATATGGCAGGCCTAGATCACACCTGGGGCGCCTAGCATCTTAGCCACTTTACAGACTATGAGCTTTCCCCCACATCCTGAATGATATAGAAATGCAAAAGAGACATGCCCATGGAGAGCCTAGTTGTTGATATGGAGTTGGATGGAAAGGTGGACTGTTAGACAAGCGTAAGAGGATTGCTAATGAGTTGACAGCCGCGGAGGTTGCACATCCGTTTATCTAGATAACATGCAGCCTACCTTTGGCGCCGGAAAGCAAGCCAAGGACCTTCTGTTCTTCGTTGGCTTGTTCAAGCATTTGAACTGATAAGGCCGGTCAAATGCTGGGGGCTTGTCTTGTCGTCACCCAATCACTGTCCCCAACTCCGCACAACTGATAACAAAGGATTTCTTATCTTGCGCCCATGAGCAACCTTATCAACTGCAACCTCAAATTCTTATCTCCACTACGTACGGTCAGAAGCCCGTCGGCGTTGGAATGGAGGCTTATAGGGAGGGTTCTGGAGGTGGGAATACAATAAGGATGAGTACCCCAGAAAATCGGGTGTCTCGCCCTGCATTGGCCACAGAACTTGGAAATCACTGGTTCCATTCATAACTATAATCCCTTCTTCCTCCAAGTTGACAATGGCTGGTGGTGGCGGTCCCTCATCTGGCACAGTAGAGCCTCCTTTGAGTCAAGCTTACGGTTATGGCATCGTCGTGGGCCTCGGCATTCTTTTTGCCCTTGGTATGATTCTTACCACATGGGTGTTGAAGAGGTATGCAGTCATGACCATGTCTTAACGCCTGTTTCCGACCTCTTTCTAAACATCCTCGCCAGGTACAACAATGAGCAGCAGACTTCGGAAATGTTCAATACCGCTGGCCGAACGGTAAAGTCTGGCCTTGTGGCTTCAGCTGTTGTTTCCAGTTGGACTTGGGCTGCCACATTACTTCAATCATCTGGCGTCGCTTACAAGTACGGTGTCTCAGGGCCATTCTGGGTTAGTGATGAGTTTCCCATATCACGGCTGATGCTCTGAAACTGACGCTTTGAAAAGTATGCTTCGGGTGCAACAGTTCAGATCATTCTGTTTGCTACGATTGCCATTGAGCTGAAGAGAAGAGCCCCCAACGCACATACTTTCCTCGAAGTCATTAGAGCTCGATATGGTCGTGCTACGCATTTTGTGTACATCTGCTTCGGCCTTTTCACGAATATCCTCGTCACTGCCATGCTGTTAACTGGTGGTTCCGCTGTGGTTACCTCCCTCACTGGGATGCATACTGCCGCTGCATGTTTTCTGCTGCCATTTGGTGTTGTTTTGTATACCATGTTTGGAGGGTAAGTTAAGAGATTACATGGAGAAACCAGACAGTCCTGACATGCTAGCGTAGTATTAAAGCGACATTTCTTACAGATTATGTGAGTACTTATGCCGACTGAACGCTTATGGCATCCACTGCTGACTTCTTTTCAGGTTCACACGGTCGTCATTCTCGTCATTATTCTCATATTCGCCCTCACAGCATATGCGACGGGTACTGAGTTGGGGTCGCCTTCTGAAGTATACGATCGCCTCACCAAAGCTGCAGCTTCGCACCCCGTAGACGGCAACGCTGGAGGGTCCTATCTCACCATGAGATCTCGCGAGGGAATCATCTTCTTCGTTATCAACATCGTCGGTAACTTTGGTACTGTCTTCATGGATAACGGATATTATAACAAAGCCATCGCTGCTCACCCTGTCGCCGCCCTCCCTGGCTACATCATCGGTGGTGTGTCCTGGTTTGCGATTCCCTGGCTCTGTGCAACCACCATGGGCCTCAGCGCCCTGGCTCTGGAAGGCAACCCTTCATTTCCGACGTATCCCAACCGTATGGACCCGGCTGATGTTTCGGCTGGTCTTGTGCTGCCATATGCCGCCGTTGGCTTGTTGGGCAAGTCGGGTGCTATTTGCACTTTGATCATGATATTCATGGCTGTCACCTCAGCGACATCGGCCCAGCTTATCGCTGTTTCGTCAATCTTCACTTATGATATTTACCAGTAAGAGATTTGAACCCTTGAGTGCCCTCTTCTTTTCCTGACCTCTTTTTTCAGGACTTATATTAATCCTCGAGCCTCTGGAAGTCGACTGATCGGCGTGTCCCATTCATCCGTCATTGCGTATGGAACCATAATGGCCGGGTTTAGTGTCGGCCTTCACTATGCTGGTATCAGCATGGGCTGGCTTTACCTCTGGATGGGCGTCATGATTTCTGCAGCCGTCATTCCCGCCACTCTGACACTCCTCTGGAAGAGTCAGAACTGGATCGCAGCCGCATTCTCACCAATTCTCGGTCTCTGCTGTGCTCTTATCGCCTGGATAGTGACCTGCGCAAAAGAGTATGATGGTGTCCTGAACGTCGACAATCTTGGCGCCAATAACCCCATGCTTGCGGGAAATGTCGTTGCACTCCTTAGCCCCCTTATTTTCGTGCCTCTTTTCACCTTCGGTTTTGGCTCTGATCACTATGACTGGGCATCTATGGCAGCCATCAAGCAAGGGAACGACTCTGATACATCTGGCGGTGACTCGGAAGCGGCCGTTATTGCGACTAGTTTCGCCGTTGCGCCTGAGGAGGACAACGCCAAGTTGAACAGAGCCTCCAAGATAGCAAAGATCATGACGGTCTGCATGACTCTGGTCTTGCTTGTGCTCTGGCCTATGCCCCTATACGGATCGTCTTACGTTTTTTCGAAGCCATTCTTTACCGGGTGGGTCACTATTGGAATTATCTGGCTCTTTTGTAGTTCCATTGCTGTTGGTCTTTTTCCTCTGTGGGAGGGTCGGCATAGCCTTGTCCGTGTTGCGAAAGGCATACTCGGAAAGACAAGTCCCAGTCCTCGGGATGAGGTCGTTGGGAATTCAATTGAACAAGAGAAGCTTGACGAGTTTGACAACAAGGAATAGTTGTCTGTTAGGCATCAATGAATGAAGAGCAAATGAATAAACTGTATTGATTGTCATCATAATTAAAACCTCGAGCTGGCATTGTGCCTGCATGTACTCCGTATATCTGGCCTCCTTCAACGGAAGCTAGATCAGTAGCTGGGATACGTCAACAGCCCACACTTGCGAGTGAAGTCTTCTGGCATTAAGCGACAAGTTAGGCTGAGGTAGTATAGAGAAGTAATAGACTAGATATACATGTTTAATATATATATAAGAAGCCTAGTTAGCTAATTACCGTACCTTCACGAGGCTTAAAAGTACAGGCACATAGATCTACTCACGGGATCGGCCAAGCATATTCACTTAATTCTAGCTGTGACACTCTAGACTTCATCTATCAGTCATGGAAACATTGAATGAGAAGACGGAGCACCCCAGCCACTCAGATCCAGAACTGCCCTACTGTTGTCCTTATCAGAGGTGGGATACAGGCTTATTTACACTGGACTGATAATTTGAGCCAGGCTAAACCTTTCATAATAGTTTTCGACAGGATCTGCAAGAGATCTGAGGTCAACTTAACCCTCGATCCGGTATGTTCTCAAAAAAAGGAAAAAGAAAAATAGGGCACTCTTGGGTGTATTGGTCTGGAGGAAGTCGACGTGCACCAGTGTGAGTCTTGTGTTTTCCATCCATCATCCCGTTATTGTTTTTGGGGAAATGTTAAAGAGTAGTAAATGCATTTCTCCAAGATGAAAATAAACACTTGATAATACGGCAGAAAAGCCCATCTGACGCACTTCGCAGGTAGAAGAGACTTCAGATACACACAAGGATCACTATAGACAAACAGTCTCCTCTCGAAAAAAATCAGGCCCTGGTTCCTCGTTTCTCACGGGCACAATCAAGATCTCGTACTGCACATCTTCTTTGTTGGTTCTGTTCTCCGCCAGATCGCTCTGGATTTTGTTCTTGAACCGTTTCTTCATCTGCTGGAAAGAAAAGTCGTCACCTTGATATACTAGGTCATCCCAGCTCATGCCTGGGCCTTCGAGGTAAAAGTGTACCAAGCGTATGTTGTTGAACTCGTGTTGCTCCTCGAATTCGGCCATGGACATCCGATCAAAAGTGCCTCCGTGATCCCACATCCTGTATTTCCGGGGTGCCGTTTGAACGCTGTACTTTACAACGATCCTTCGTTTTGGAGGACTGTTGACAGTTCCCGTTGCCCTTGACGGCAGTCGATGTGGTGGCATCATGCCCCTTGACGCTTCGGTCTCGCCCTGGCTGGCGACTTGCTCAGTAGAAGCGCAAGGCTGCTCATGAGTTTGTGGCACAGTATAAGTCTCGGTGGTATAATGTGAGTCTGTCTCGACCTCGATCGCGGCATCCGGACTTGGTCTGAAGTCTGGATCATCCTTCTCGTTTGATTCTGGTGATGGTAGTTGAGGGTCCTCATCCATCTCAATGTTGGCTACGCTGACAAAATCGTCGCGCTCAACCGGCCTGCGATCACGACTCGACGATGTCTCGCTGGGAGTAGCCAATGTGTTCGTGCCTGCAGTCGGCGTTGGGTCTTCGATCATCGGAGCCATGGGTGCTGTCGGCGCACTCGGTTGTGGATCGGAGGCTTGTGGTAATTCGTCATAGTTCTCAAAACCGTTCCTTCTAGATGTCGAGTTCTGAATTGGTCAGCCAGTTCATCTTGAGTGGAAGAGGCCATTCTGCTGCGAGAGCCCGCGATCTCCAGATAGTGGAGTAATGAAAGGAGCGGACGTCGGCCTTACTTGGTTGTTCAAGCGGCGAGGGCTTGGCGGTACATTATATATATCAGAATCGCCGCCGTCGTGTGTGAGTATGTCGGCGTTGTCCGAGTCTTGGCTCCAATGATTTAGAAATGCATCGATTTCGGCTGTAGAATCGGTGTCTTGGGCTGGAGGTCCGCCTTCGTGTCTAGATGTATTCGATTATTAGATGAGGAGGATGAATGGCCTTGCAATGTATTATACATACCTGCTTGGGCCCATCGGGCGCGAGTCTTTTGCTTTTGCACGCGCAGACGAGATCTTCGCTGCTGTCTTATTTGGCCCTTTCCACTCGTCTTGTTGATTCAGGCGGAAGAATAGCTGCTTAACGTATCGTTTGATACTTGTCAACGCATGAGAACTGCCTCTAATGGCCCAGAATATGGACACGCTTACCGAACACGATCCTTGGACCACTTCAGGCATTTCACAGATGAAGCACCCTCATTGTCTGGCCAAAATTGAGGACCTCTACCCTCTTTCTCCAGAAAGTCGTCGGCCATATGGCTTAAGCATCGCTGATGGTGGCGATCGCGCCACTTCAAAAGCGAGGATCCAGGAAGTCCATCTACAGTCTTGTAAGGTCGTCGGAAGGCCTTCAAGACCTGATAAAAGTATATACTTTCCCTATCGCGAGGAGTACCAAGACCGAGTTCCTGCCGGATAGCTTTGATGCCAGGAATATCTCCGACTTTGGGCTTTGCCATTGCTGCGTAAAGTATGTGTGTATGTGAGGGTAACGGACAAGACGCTTACTCAGGAAGAACGAGAGGAAAGGAAGAGTTCGCAAATCTCAAGAGGAAGGGGGAGACCAAAAACCTCGAAAAATCTGAAGGGGGTCCTGCCTAAAACACTGCCTTAGATGAGCCCTCCATTCTCTGGCCAAGCCTGCGGCAAGACAGGGGATAGCAGGGGCCCATGTTTCGGTGAAAATCAACGCTTATGGCCGCGAAGCTATCGATACAAGCGGAACTCAGCAGGCTCTACACAAGAGTCATGAAGATGCTTCTATTTCACAATTTTGCGCGTTTTAAATACCGTTTTATTCACTTTGTTCTCGTTCTCTGTAGCACTCAAACATCACAAGGGATGAACCTACTTGTCGCGTCTACATAGCCAACACAGCCAACACACGACCAACACACGACCAACACACGACCAACACACAACCAACACACAACCAACACACAACCAACACAACCATCGTATTGGCCGATCCTAACCCCCATTACGCGTGCCGCGGCAACCTAAATGAGTTATTATCGTAGAATCCAGTGAAAGTCAGCGAGTAGGAGGCTACGCTGTGCAAAAGCAAGTATGACTCTTACCAAAAACAGTAATATTCTGTCTTCTCTCCTCTCCTTTCCCCCCCTGACTGAGGAGGACATTAGCATTTTCAAACCCCCTGGAATACTCGGGCTGTCCGATGTGGAAAGTCCTAGAATTTGAGTCACGTGGTGATGATTCGTGAGCTATAAATTGACCATTGAGTGAATTATTTCCCATTCGCCCCCAGAAGCTTCTCTTCCCCTTCCCTAGCCCTGGCATCCACAATGACAAGTCTTAGCGAGTTTCATGACACAAGAGACAACATATCCGTCTTTCATCATGTGACGGGGCCTATGCCAGTTGGCAACCTGTTGCTCAGTGGCCTAGTGTTGATACTGCTTCACGTCCTCTGGAGGTGGACTAATCATGCCTTCAACAGCTTCGAGCGTGGTAGGTCACTTCTCAAAACACACCCGTATCAAATCACTAACACATCTGCAGCAAGACATCCAAGGCCAACCTCAACTCCAGAACATGTGGACCTCATGGTTGCTCCGCATCGGTTCTTGTCGAACGTTACTACCTTACCAGCGCCGACAGCAGAGCCCACTTCTGCTTCGACGCCTGACAATACCGCCCTTTCGTCGAGATCGGATACAAACCCTTGTGGGATCATTTGTGTGCCGGAGGGTTATTCATATACCAGGGTGAGAAGCATTCAGGAGACATGCCTTCACAGCGAGCTACGAAAAATGTGCATAAATGCATCGTGTGTAGAACCATGTTCTGATCCACCAACTAATGATTAACTTCACAGACACATACGGAGAGAGTCTTTCAACCCAAGCACAGGTCCCAAAACAGAGCCTCGTTGCCGCCTGGCATCGATGAAGCATGAAGTTTTAGTTCATGACTTTTTTATGGCGTTGCTTTCCTACGGTTATTGAGTAAGAGTTCACGATGGTTATTCATGGCTTTGCATGGAAATAAAAGTTCGCGAATTGATGTTTTGGTTTATCTACTGGGGCACACAAAAGTCATGAGGCCGATAGTTTTCTTGCGTACAACATTTTGCGTGCATTTTCGGCGTATCTTATCGTTGAATCGGCGCTCTTTAGTGAGGCTACGCACGAAACAAGTGACGCCCTAAAGCTCCGGCGATTCGAACAGCGAGGCCAGCAAACCATCGATTTCCCAGGAAATCGGAGGGAAATACAAAATCCTGGTTAATCAGGTGTTAATGGGTTTGTGTAGGATTCCAGCTGCTATCCCATGACTCAATCAAGCATGTAATTAAAAGAAGAATACTTCAGAAAACATTGTGCAACTAATGCTGATGTTTTGAAGGGAGCTGTGGCCCTCAGTTCCCACAGACAATGCGATGGCGTTAGTGTGTTAGATTCTCGACCTATTTATTTGATTGAGTGGATGAGCGAATTCGGGATGGGTTTGTTGTTGTACGGCTGCAGGTAGGCTAATATATTAGCAGGTACGATTATGCTTCATGTCATTTTGCCACATCCGTGCATTCCCTTTACTCTCCAAATGCCATTATCAGACCAGAACAGTATACTTTAAAGATGCCGAGGGCTCATCATCAATGTCTCGGAGGGATCATGGTAAACTCGCTGTGACTTCTGACCTGTTTCGCCAGAAGTGAGGCAGCTCAAGAACCTGAAGGATTGTACACGCCCGAGAACTATATAGATAAGCATTTAGTCAGATGGATGCCTTGATTAGACTAAAAAGACTTTAAATGGGGACACTTCTCACGCATTCAACCCCGCCGAGTTTCCAAGAAGGCCGCGAAGCTTACGTCATTCATATAATTCACTCATTACCTGGACTGGTTGATAAACCAGGGAACTGCACAGCTAAAGGCCCCTAACTCAAGCATCTCAAGACTCATATCAGTTTGTTTCTCAACCAGACTTGGCCTTGTCGTTTCTCTCATCTTGTGCAGAGCCCAGCATCAAACAATGGTCACTATCAATCTAGCCTACAGTGCTCCAATCAACCCGAGTGGTTCTCTCCCAGAACTAACCCAGGAGCAAGTATGGGACGGCCTTAAACGCAAAGTTCGACGAGCACAAGAGTTTGTGCCTGTGATCCTCAACTGTGAGGTCCTGAGTGAGGAAGACTCTGAGATGGACGCGAAGATCATCAGACAAGTGACCTTTGCTCCGGGCGTTAGGGACAACAACCTACCGGTCAAAGAGACAGTCTTTGAATTCGCACCTAGCCGGGTCAACTTCCATCAAGAGGACGGCAGCTTCGTTTCCAACATAGTTAGTGTTGGGCCGGACGGCGCTTTGATCATGACGTACGCGTTCGAATGGCGTCACCCGGATGTTGCCAAGGACAGCGAGGAAGCAAAGTCTTTGCAGGAGAAACACTGGAAGGTGAGTCTATCTCAGACCCAACCAGGACAGGACATTTTGCTGAAACAGAAGAAAAACAAAGGTAGCCAAGATGGCAGTAGAAGGGTCCATCGATACAATTCGTCGCTTGGTGAAGGGAGGCGAGCTTTAATGACGAGTCAACGGTTTATCCTTTTACAACAGAGATAAACACTGAATAGGTCTCGCTTAGCTAAGAACAAAGTGATGGTTGAGGAGCAAAAGAAAGGAATTCTTAGTAAAACACTGCCATAGCAAGAGAAACCCTGATGCCATAGTTTGCCTTTTTGGGATTAGAACTTGACGCAAACTGTACAATGACACGAAGATACTGGCACTATGCCCGGGCTTGGCTCCAGCAAGAACCTTCTGGATATATCTATCGACCCAGGTAGAAGCCAGGTAGAAGCTAGAGACTAGATTTCTAAAGCTTATCTATGGTCCGAATCGAGGATGCCACGCCCACCGTACTGGTTCCCTGTATGCACGGTCAACCCGCCCTTTGTTGCGATAGTATCCGTAGAGTTCTCAGTTCGGTCTGTAATTGATTCGACTTCAGTCAAAGCGCTGTCACTTCACTCATTTCCAACTCTTACTCTGGCTGTCTCTTCGCTTCGGATGTCCTTAGCAAGGTTTTCAACCGCAATCCCTCCCATCTTCTCCGCAACAGCCTCGGCCAAGACGCCATCAGTACTAGCAGTGGCATCTTGCAGGGCCAACAGACTTGGTCGTTCATCCACTGCCCCAATTTCCAGCTCTAGGAGCCTGCGGCATTAAACTTCCATGGGAAACAGATTCACAAGCGCGTCAAAAAACCCACTAATCTCTTCCACTAGGTTATTGAAGTTCTTGCCATAATACAAGGCCCATGCGATCTCCTTTCGTAAAATGGTTCGCCTCTGTCTCTGACAAACGAGATATCCCAGTCGGACTGGCGTATCGGTGGCGAGCCGAGGGTCCTCGTTGTTCGCGACCGCCTGTCCCCATCTGCTGATGCGAGTCTGGGCGATATCAAGTTTCAGTTGACAGTGTTCTAAGTCACGGCCAAAATGGCGGCTGAGCTGGATATACTTGAAGCAGTCAATGCAGTTATTGAACCAGGCTACAGCGCTTAAAACACAGGCTACGATGCCAAAGGTTTCCGCCATTGCTGGTGCAAGAAGCAGGACGTAATTCCAAGAGGGGATATTCTCAAGGCTGTCGAGAAGGATGTTGGCCTTGCCATTCAACCTCATTCGTGAGGGGTGGCTTCCCTTTCACTATCGGCCTCAATCATACAGGCTAGCGAAAGTTAACTCTATGTCGTGGGTAACCCATTGGCTGTTGCCAAAGGCAGTCAATCTTGTCGAGTTCTTTGTTTTCAATTCGCTGTCTCCGACTCAAGAGGCCGATAAGGTTGTTGTCACCGGTACAGTATATATGAAGCACTTGAATTCCTTTATATCACCTACTCGCAGTGGTAATCAATCCCTTCCACCGCTGTATTTGATCAGATTCCCATTCATTTTTCCACTTAGCACTCCAAGCTTCAACTCGTCCGTTGCTCAAACAATGAAGTTTGACAAGAGGATGGTCGCCTATCCGTAGAACCATAAATGGTAGCGCATTCCCCGCTCATTGATAAAGCCACAAGCCAACATTTACTCCTCCCCCGAGGAAGACTTTTATCTTGTAGTTTGAAATTAGTCTTTACAAGGCCTAACTCGACAGTTCGGATTTGTCGCTGTAGATGCGGGGAATACTCATCAATGACAAGAGGCTGGTTGCACAAACAAGCTTATCAAGCAGTGGATGTACTCAAGATCCTTGTCGTCAACCCCGCTGATAGCCAAGAACCTCTATTGCGGATCAGGCAGGTGAATACCGCAACTCGCCGATGGCTTCCCCACCGTGTGGCCAAGTCCAGGTTCCGCAGCGGTCTGACTGGGTGACTGGGAAGTTTGGGGAGCTTCCTGAACTGGCTACCATAGCTCAATGATGACGACATTGAGGGGAGCTATCCCGAGCTCGCAGGATCGTAAGCTGACAGACTAGGTAGGATAGGAAGCTGTCCCGAGCAGAGTCCGAGATCATGATGGTCTCCGCAAATCATGATTGACTTTAACTCTTGCTCTGCATCTTGTCCTTGGTCTTGGTCTTGGGAAAGGCGTGACCGCCTGCATCGGTGATGATACATGGGTCAGCTGCATGGCATGGTGATGTTACGTACGCGCATTTATATCTCGTTGCTCCCGATACTGTTTACTGCTTGCTCCCCCTCTCCCCTCTCTCAGGCGCATGCTGAAGCGTGCCATTGTTAATTCAGATCAGCATCACTAGCTCATCATGCGTGTCCAACAGCTCGCTGTTCTCGCAGCTTTTGTTGCTGGCGCGTCTGCTTGCCAGCGCGAGTTCAACTTGGTCGCGCGACACACCAATCGCAAGCCGCTTTTAAAGCGCAATGCCAATTGGCCGCCGGTGCTAAATGAACAGGAGACTCTTTTGGTCAATTCCTTTGACAACGTATCCATTGACGAGTGGTCCAACTACTACGGCCACCAAAACAAACTTGCTGGCTACGGCAAGGAAGCCGCTCAATGGACGGCGGATCGATGGAACGAGAACGGCATCGACTCGCATCTTGCTGAGTACCATGTGTTCTTGCGGTACCCCGTCAGCTCATCTCTTCACTTTACCAACCCTGGCGGTGAAGTCTCCGAGGTAAACCTTAAGGAGGAGGTTCTCAAAGAAGACGACGTTACCGGCCGGGATGAGATTTCTCAGCAGACCTTCCTCGGATATTCACCCACCGGCAATGTATCAGCCGAATACATTTATGCTGGGTAAGGCTTGGACAAAAGATGGACCAGAGACTACTCTACTAACTGTTAATTAATAGTCGCGGCTCAATTGATGACTTCGAGAGGCTCGTCAAACTCGGCGTCAAGATCAAGGGCAAGATTGCTCTGATGCAGTACGGCGGCTTGTTCCGCGGTCTCAAGGTCAAGAATGCTCAGGACCATGGTGCTGTTGGTGCCATTCTATTTGTTGACCCCGGCAACGATGGTAACATTACTGCTGCCAATGGCTACAAGGCCTACCCTAGTAAGAGCTGAGCTTAAGGGAATGGCTAGGATCTTAGGCTAACCACCTATTTAGATGGCCCTGCCAGAAACCCCAGCTCTGTTCAGAAGGGTTCGACGCTCTTCCTCTCCACACACCCTGGCGATCCCACAACTCCCGGCTACCCATCACACAAGGATGCACCTCGCACCGACACTTCTGATGTGATTGCCAAGATCCCCTCTATCCCAATCTCTTTCGCGGCAGCCGAGCCTCTGCTGAAGGCACTCGACGGCCACGGTATCTCCGCAGCCATGGTTAACCGCACATCATGGAAGGGGGGACTCGATGTGGAATATAGGACGGGTCCTGCTCCAGGTGCCAAGCTCTCTCTTGATGTTGTCTCTCGTGACTCGATTGCACCGATTCATAACGTAATTGGGTTCATCAACGGTACCAATGCCGACGAGACGGTTGTTATCGGAAATCATAGAGATACATGGATGGTTGTGAGTTGGCTTTCTCAGTACAACTCTACCAGAGTGTTCTGCTAACGATTCCAGGGCGGTAATGGAGATCCCAACTCTGGGTCTGCCGTTCTTGTCGAGTTCACTCGTGCTCTCAAGAAGCTCCGTGACTCGGGATGGAAACCCAAGCGAAACATTGTTCTGGCGTCCTGGGATGCAGAGGAATGGGGGCTTATCGGCTCTACTGAATGGGTCGAGGAGCACGTCAACTGGCTGACAGAAACGGCGGTATCTTACCTCAACATCGACGTAGCTGTCAGTGGCCCCAGGCCCAATCTTGCCACCACGCCGGAACTTCACAAGCTCTCGACTGAGACTATGAAGAAGGTTGTTCATCCCAACTTTGGTGGATACAACATCTCGCTATATGAAGCCTGGCATGAAGCGACCGGAGGTGTTGTCGAGGTCCTTGGCTCTGGTTCTGATTACACTCCATTCCTCCACCGAGGTATCAGCTCATTTGATACTGGCAGCGGGGGCGGTCCCAATGATCCCATCTGGCACTATCACTCCAACTATGACTCTTACCACTGGATGTCGACTTTTGGCGACCCTGGTTTCCGTATGCATGCTGCGCAGGGCCAGTATCTGGCCCTCGTCGCTTACCACCTGGCCAGTGACGATATCCTTCCCATCGACACCCAGAACTACGCTGTCGAGCTACGCGCATACTACGATGACCTTGTTGAGTATACTAAAGGAGAAGGTGCCGACCTCGACCTTTCTGAGCTTGACCAGGCTATCAAGCATTTCAAGAAGAGCGCCGACGACGTCAAGGCTCTTGAACGCCTTGCCATCGATCGTAACGACGATGTCCTCAAGAAGGTTGTTAACCACAAATATCGCGACTTTCAGCGTGGCTTCATCTCTCAGGGCGGTCTTCCCAAGCGCGAGTTCTACAAGCACGTAGTCACTGCTCCTGGGCTCGACACCGGATACGCAGCTGTGACTTTCCCCGGCATCACCGAGGGCGTTCAGTATGCCAAGAACGGCGACTTTTCTGTGGCTCAAGAATGGGTCAGTAAGACTGCTCGTGGCATTGTTGTGGCCGCAAATACTCTTAAGACATGAGCATCTAAGGCATCATCTCTATTCTCCATGACTGTTTGGCTTGATTGGTTGGAGAGGGACAGAAGAAACCAATCTAGCGCTTGAGGGTGACTTTATTTCAAGTCAATCATTTACTTTACGACATTACGTTGATGATAATGATATTATTTAGATTAAATAATACGGATTGTATGTGCTGGTTCTTGCTTTTCGTGTTTCTTGTAAGCCGGAGAGGAACAGTCTCCTCAGAACAACTATGTGAGTGGCTATAAGCTTAGAGGTCAACGAAAATCACACATAAAATCAGGAGGAAACATTAGATAATACTGTCTGGTCTTACCTGTTCAAAAACTCTACATGAAAAGTCAGAAGAGTTAGTCACAGGCCGCAAATGGAGATCTTATTACTGGTAAGCTGGATATTACAAGGCTCCACGTCAAAGTGCAATATTTTCGTTTACCTAATATACAGAATTTCAAGTGTTATATAAACGCATGAAATCATATAAATTCTCGCAACAGGAATGAAACTTCAATAGGACTAATTTTCAATCAGCACTCAAGCTTAATGAACCACCTGGGCCGCCTCCAAGTCACCCTCATCGACCGTTTCTGACCCCAACTTGGCATCCGGGGCTATTCAGATTCGGCTGTTTCTTCCCCGCACTTACCCCGGATTATACCGAGCTTCTAGGTTATATATATCCGTATATTTAATTAGGAATATCTTTATAGTCGAGTTGTAGATGCGGTGTCTTCTCCTTCATACCCTCCAGCCTTCATCAAGGCATCAGAAACCATCCGACAAGATCACTAGAATCACCAATACTGCACACCATGCGCCATCTTACTCCTTCAGCCAAATCCAGCACCCAAGAAGGCATACCTCATGCTGACGAGAAGGGAGAATCATGGGATTGCGGTGAAAATGCGCGAGAGGAAGACTCATCCCACACTTCACTCAGCGCAGCCGACTCGCGCAAGCTGATGTACGTTGCGTCAAACAGCTTTCTAGAAACAAGGTGACCTAGCTTAGGCTAACAAGCAAGCAGTCGTCGTATCGATTTCCGACTCCTGCCCATCTTAGGAATCATGTACTCGATCTCGCTTATCGACCGAACGAACCTGGGCCTCGCACTTGTTGCTGGAATGCAGGAGGACCTATCGCTCGCCATAGGGAGTCGATATACCATCATCGTCATGGTTTTTTTTACAACATATGTGTGCGTAAACATCCTAGACAAAGATCCTCGTACATGGCGTTGTTAACTTGCGGCCAGTATTTTCGAAATCCCAAGCGTAGCTTTATACCCAGTCCTAGTCGATCGAGAAGTGTCTCGGCTTACAGCTCATAGAATCTTGTTCTTCCCAAGATCGGGGTGGCTAAGTGGCTCTCTTTTCTCGGTGCCAGCTTTGGCGCGATTCTTATTGGCATGGGGTTCACCCATCATTGGGGCATGATGACTCTTTGCAGAGCGTTGCTAGGCCGTCTTTGAAGCAGGGTTTTTGCCTGGTAAACTCCTGTTACTTAACCTCAACCTTAGTGCCAGCGCTAACAAAGGTGGATAGGATGCACCTATCTCATCACTTGTTGGTATACTCGATTCGAAGTCGGCAAGAGGCTGTCCGCATTTTGGATTATGTCTGTTCTTGCGAGCGGATTCTCGGCAATTTTTGCATATGCTCTCACGCTCCTGCGAGGCAAGCAAGGATTGAACGGATGGAGGTGTATGGTGTTGGAATCTCTATTCGCCCACAAGGCACTAGCTGATTGATCTAGGGATTTTTATTATCGAGGGCGCCATTACAGTTGTAATTTGTCTTTTTGGACGATTTATCATAATTGATTTCCCGACCAAAGCTGGCAAGTTCCTCGAGCCTGAGGAGAAGCGGTTCATCTTAAACCGAATCAACGCGGATCGCGGCGATGCCGAAGAAGACGATATCAGTGCGACCAAGATCTTGAAGCATCTCAAAGACTGGAAGCTCTACTTCTGGGCTTTCAACATGATGGCGTCGACACTACCTGGTTACGCATACTCTTACTTCCTCCCCATTATTCTACGGGACGGCATGGGATTCTAGAGCACCAAAGCACAGCTTCTGAGCGCCCCTCCTTACATGCTTGCGGCATTTATGGCTTACATACCTGGATGGCTGGGCGACAGATTCAAACTCTGAGGACCAATCATTGCTGTGCACCAAGCGTTGACAGCTGTCGGCATGCTAATCACAGTCTATGGAAAAGTGAGCGCGGTTCGATACTTTGGTGCTTTTCTAGGTATGGCCAGCTGATGTTCGCTTCCTTCGCAGTCAGAACTGACGACGGTCTATAGGCATCGGGTTCCTACAGTTCTGCGTCCCTGGGGTTCTCACCTTCCAAGTCAACAATGTGACAAGCCACTCCAAGAGGGCTGTCGCATCGGCCACTTATCTCATTGGGGGCGGAATAGGCGGCATCATTGCAGGATGTGCTTATGTTGCCAAGGAGAGTCCCCATTACACCGTAAGTGCGCCCCGCTGACACGAATGAATGGAGGGTATCTAATTGGAGCGGCAGACCGGGGTTTGGACCACGTTTGCGATATCCATGGCGAGTATTTTGCTAATTGTCATCATGGACCTGTACTTTTGGCGTCGAAATGGGGCTGCGAAGTGTGGTGGCATGAATGAAGGCATGGCCGGCTGGATGTATACGCTGTGACAACCCAGCTGATTGCTGAGGTGACGGGCGCTGAATGAGCTAATGAGGTTACCTTGTGGGGAATTTCGGGCATACGGAGACAAGCTGATAAAAACGGCTATTGCAACGGCATATGTACCATAGGGTGGCGGCGTAGAGATGGCGATAGCATCAGGCGAAGGTCAGAGTTGGAGAAGACAGCGCGAGCCGTTCCTTGGCGATCAAAGCCACTTTCATCACCACACCAAAGAACAAGCGCCGACCTAGCCGTGGACAGAAAACACGAGACCAGTTTGGCTGGGCTATCACTCCAGCAAGCTCTCACGTTTTCTATCCCCCCCCCCCGATCCACCACGCTTTCGCCACGTGGATATTGCATCGAGCTTACCAAGCTAAGACTCAGCGAAAGACTAATACGGTACGTACCGTACGCGAAACTTAAGCTTAACCATCAAGCTTGGCTTCGGAGAATTGGAGCTCTTGTTACGCAGAAGAATCTTGGATTTATCAACATGATGTAAAGCCAAGAGCATGGGGGCGGGTCTTGACACCTGTCAGGTGTTGCTTTTCCCCGTTCTTCGGGATCAATTACCAGGCATCAGCCTTGGAAGTATAGGGATCAGCACTGACCTTGATAATGAAACCCGTCCGTACGCCCGAAAGTCCGTTACTTCTGCTCCGGGGGTGATGACGCATGCTGTGCGGAGAAGGTGGTGCTTATGACTCGATGTAACATACGGCACATGGAGGTGCACATGGAGGGAGCCACCATGTTGGTCGACCAACAGACTCTCACCCAGATCCCCGGCGCCGGGAGGCTTTGTTATCGTGAGCACGAGAATAGAACAGCAAAGTAACACAAGATGCACCGCTTGGACACAAGATGCGTCCAACTTCGGAATCCTCTCTCTACACTCATGTCAGATTAGGGTACACAACCCGAAGCCGGCAGATTCAGCCTGAGGACGGACGCCGAGATAGCCTTTTTGGATGGGTTGCACTCGGTGCAAGAGCCCCTTCCAATCTCTGCTGACCCTGGCTGATTCGAGGGTTTCATTCCCCGAGACACCATGATCGGCATTCCATATCCATGCCATCCAATGAACGCTGATTGCGGAGAACCAATATCAAGCTTTTTAAGCACTTGGCTCTCCACGTTCTCTTTTTCACCTTCCTGTAATCGCCTAGCCGGAATCGCAGATCTTGACCAGTTTGTCCCTTTCTCCGCATCCCCCGCGTGAGAGGATGCAAGGTTTGCAGCCAAGCGTAGAGCTATGGGGTTGGCGCTGCGCGCATAGCCAAAGTCTGTCGCGTCAACGGGCGGGAAACAAAAGCCATTCCCGCCCTCGGACTCTTTTTAGATTGTCCTTGAACTGTCAGAACCTCTCTCTCTGCGTCATTCCCCCTTCACCTGTACTCGTTCATCCTGCGCCATGACAACCGACAGCAGTGTAACGCCGCCGAATGAGCAAGAGAAGCCTTCGGCGGTAGACATTGAAAATGTCGCTGCTGACAAGAAGTCGCCCGGATCTGGTGGCATTGCCGCAGAGCGTGATGCGCTTCTAGCTAGTCTTCCTGATCCCGATGAGGGCAAGACTGAAGAGGAACGCCACGAAATCGTCAGTTGCCGTCTCGTTGACTACACGTGGTGAAGTTGTTACTGAAACTATCTCTAGGACCGAAAGCTGATGTGGAAGGTCGACTGGTGGCTTATTCCCTGGCTTTCTCTACTCTACCTGCTCTCGTTCCTCGACCGAACCAATATCGGTAATGCGCGCCTCGCGGGATTGGAAGAAGATTTGGGCATGAAGAAGGGCGACTACAACATGTCTCTCACCATCTTCTTCATCAGCTATGCTTTGTTCGAGCCTATCACCAACGGTCTCCTCAAGCGTCTGACACCCCGTATCTTCTTCACGTCTATCATCGTCGCTTGGGGTATTACCATGACACTTATGGGACTATGTCACAACTATGCCGGCCTCCTGGCAGCTCGATTCTTCCTCGGTGTCACCGAAGCTGGTCTGTACCCTGGAGTCAACTACTACCTCGGCTGCTGGTATAAGAGCTCTGAAATTGGCGCCAGGGCCGCCCTCTTCTTCTCCGCCGCTGCTCTCGCCGGGTCCTTTGGAGGACTTCTGGCTGCTGCTATTGCAAAGATGGACGGAATGGGTGGCAAGCCAGGATGGGCATGGATCTTTATACTCGAAGGTCTGGCGACTGTATTGGCAGGCGCTTTCTGTTGGTGGATGGTCTTCGACTGGCCTGACACGGCTCGCTTCCTGTCTCCGGAGGACCGCATTCGCGTTCAGCGCCGTCTCATCATGGACCGTCAGGGCCGGACTGCTGAAGACTTCGACAAGCGACATATCGTGGCTGCCTTGAAGGATTGGAAGACGTATGGCTACTCGGTTATCTACATGGGTTGCCTGATGCCTCTCTACGCCTTCTCCCTCTTCCTTCCTACTATTTTGCGCGGCATGGGCCACGTGGGTACGAAAGCACAGCTGCTATCTGTTCCTCCCTATGCTTGTGCCGCTACGGCCACTGTCATTGTCGGCTTCTTGGCGGATCGAACCCGATGGCGAGGATACTGCAACATCGCGACCGTTTGCTTAGGTATCATCGGCTTTATCATGCTCCTGGCTTCTTCGAAACCAAAGGTGCAATACGGTGCCGTATTCTTGGGTGCAATGGGTAAGCTTCCGACGGTCTCTCGACCCCACGACCTCTCTGCTAACTTTATACAGGCATCTATCCTACCGTCTCGAATACCGTCTCCTGGGTGAACAACAACATCGAGGGCTCCCTAAAGCGTGCCATCGTGCT
This sequence comes from Fusarium buxicola, assembly GCA_014899095.1. NCBI lineage: Eukaryota > Fungi > Ascomycota > Sordariomycetes > Hypocreales > Nectriaceae > Fusarium > Fusarium buxicola. The sequence continues at coordinate 63,976 of JAAVUK010000349.1, forward strand.
TGGAATCGTCGTCGGATGGGGCAATCTCAACGGTGTTGTCTCGTCCAACATCTATCTTGAGCGTGAGAAGCCACACTACCGGAGTGGCCACGCCACTGTTCTTGCATACCAGGTTGTCTTCCTCCTCGGCGGTTCCATCTTCATGCACTTCGCGCTCCGCAAGGAGAATCGTGACCGCAGAGCCGGCAAGCTAGACGCAAAGTACGCTGCTATGTCGGAAGAGCAGAAATGGATCAGTGGCGATGTGCGCCCCGACTTTATATACACGCTGTGAAGAAGTCGGTGGCTCATTGGAAATTGGACGTTGGATACCAAGGTCTTTGACTAAATGGTTAATGTGATGGAATTCTTTTGCATAAATGGAAGCGTATGTGGAAACATCGGCGCTTGGATTGGCCCCTCGCATAGACAGACAGAGTCAAGCTCAGGATAAATGATTATTCACACAATATTGCATTGCTTCTCTTTGCTCTTGTTGGCAACGTGTTTGCACGAACTGAGAACGTCTCAGATCTCCGATTCCAGTCTCGGACAGATAGCGGTTTGTTCATTTTACCATGCGCATCTTCGCCCTCAATGATGTAGATGGTTTCTAGCACTATGCCTAATATAACTCGATGCATATCTTCATCTCTTCCCCCTTTTCTGTCGGCAAAGTCGGAGGCTACGGCAGTTGCCCTTCTCCACATCGAGTCCTGTGGGGTCTGGGGTACAGCGGTAGGTAGATTCAAAGATCAACGCCAGGCCATCGGTAGTTCATGCAGATTAAAGACCCCGGGGCGATCAAAGCGTTACCTAGCCTTTGCTTGAGTTCGGCTCAAGTTTGAGAGTACTAAATATTTCCAGCGCCACAACGCAATCTATTGAGTCGTGCAGCTAACCTCTTCCGTGGTGGACTAGATTAGTTGTATGAATTGAATGGCCACCATGGCAGCACACGCAGACTCAACTTGCCGTGAATAAACTCGCCGCAAATCGCTCCCTGTCCCACAGACCGTTGACTCCAACAACCTCGGTCGAATGTGACAGTGGCTGAGGTGTCAAAAAAGGGGGGTCATCGGGAGAGGATTCCATTACTGGTCAGACAAGTTGACTACACCCATTGAGGCAGGACAGAGAATAGGTACCGCACCTGTCGACGTGGCAGCCGCGTGGAAGTGAATTAGCCCTGCTAACAAAGTTTGAACCTCAGCTCTTTCAAACGTCCAAGGTTACACTATAGTACCACGTGATGTTGCTTCGCGTTCATTAAAATCAGCGGCAACCTCGGCGTTTCATCCCCACGGCCGCGTCAAGCCGCCTCAGATGATGTTGTCCAAGACCAGAGTTGGGCTAAACATGCGGTTGTCTACCTTCGCCTCCATCGCAGCCCTGCTACGACCATGTCGCAGCGAGGAGTCAGCGTCTGATATTGCTGCAATGCTTCCGTCTTGCGCTGTGAGCACTGTCTGCCATCGAACTTGCTGGTTGTCTTGCCGGCTGACCAAATGATTTCCTTCACTCAAGGTTTCTTGTATCTACGGAGGGGTTTCGAATTTGACGTGCGACATCACCGATGTGCAGTGCATATGTTCCAGCTATGAGGTCGTCCAAACCGAAGCCAGCAACTGCATGAAAAGTTCATGTTCATTCTCGGATTCGCTTTGTACGCCCTGACATCCGTCACCCTTTCACTCGTTCCTTTCCAGGGGCCAAACTAACATTTCCATATTGCAGTTACCACTAACGTGACCCATACAGCCTGCGGCGCTCCCATCCGGGATAAATCGAATCGATTCAAGGCGACCGTCATCCCTCTGGGTGTGATTGCCATCGTTATTACTGTCTCGCGGCTGAGCTTCAGGCTGTTCCTCAGTCGCGCCCAAGCCCTTAGCTCAGACGACTGGGCAATCGTGGGGACGTTGGTTATCTGCATCTCAGGCTTGGTGATTGGCATCTCAGGCTTGACAGCGCATGGGCTGGGCAAAGATATCTGGACACTGACGACCTCTGAGGTCTCCAAATTCGCCCTTTATTTCTACGTCATGACGATCCTTTATTTCTTGGCCATGTCCCTCGTCAAGCTCAGTTTGTCCCTCTTCTATCTCAACATCTTTTCTGAAAGCATCAATCCATACATCCTCTGGGGAACAGTCATGTTCAACGTGCTGTACTGCATTGCCTTTTCCCTTGCGGCTATCTTCCAGTGCGCTCCTGTTGACTACTACTGGAAACGATATCTGGACGGATCCAACGGCCGATGCGTTGACATCAATGCTCTCGGGTGGCTAAATGCTTCAATTGGCGTCGCTGTCGATATCTGGATGATTGCCATACCTCTCAGCCAAGTCATCCACCTCAGGCTACATTGGAAAAAGAAGATTGGGGTCATCATTATGTTCTTTCTCGGAACATTGTACTTATACCCTCCTCTCATTTCATCCTCTAGAAGACTACTGACAGTTAGACGTCTAGTGTCACTGTGGTTTCCATCCTCCGTCTGCAATCGCTCATTCATTTCGCCAAGTCAAGCAATCCGACTTGGGATCAATGGATCGTTGCATTTTGGTCGGTCATTGAAGTCAACGTCGGCATGATATGCACTTGCCTCCCTACTCTTCGCTTGATCTTGGTTCGCTTGTTTCCTCCCATCTTTGGAGCAGCGGACTCGACAAGGTACGAACGCGAGATTAGCAATCAAGCTACAAACACGCATTGGAGGAGTGGAAAACCTCCCGATGCCATCGACTTGCAGGGTTTGGAGATGAATCATGAGTACCCTTGTTAAAAGTGGATAGTGTGTTGTGTGGCATCGGGCATGATGCTTCAATTGTGTTTTTGCTTGTGTTACTATTAACTGCGTGCCTTCGATCTACCCCAGAAGTTGCGTTTTGGATATAGAAGATGAAGATGAAGAAAACAGACAAGCACCGTTACTTTGGTCGTCCTGGGTTAACATTGCCGTAAGCCATTGAACCCACACTCACACGGTCACTCGACACAAAGCAATCTGGTTGGACCTGAGCAGAATCAACTCTACTACGCCGATCACTCCACAGAAACATTGACACACTACATGGGTGGCTTTGATGGACTCATGTTCGAGGAGTGGTACCTATGAAGAGACACCCTTCACCGCCGTATTTGCATGCGATCGTGAAGCGCGAATATTTCCCAAATCCGGCTGAGATTATGGCGACGTTGTTCTGGAAAACCCGGCTACGAAGAAGGCTAGAAACAACTCTAGAGCCGAGAGCAGTTTCTACAAGAAAAATGTCACGCGGTGACGGCTATGACCATGGTATAGGCGCTACGGCTGCTGCAATGAACTGCAAGCAACGATGCAGTCGACATGGTTCAATTCACCAACAAAAAGACCGCGACCTGGAAGCCATCAGCTCCAAGATAATACTGGCTTCCTCATGCTAGGTGGGAAGCTGCATTATAATGCACATTCTCAAGCTGGTTCCGATGAAGGCACACGTAATCGCCCCTCAACCGCAGGCGAAGCTTCATGAACGAATTTCCAGTTTATGTACATAAATCATTATTGCCTGGGGCTATCCTGGCTTCATTGGAGAAGAAGTCATGAAAGAAGACATGCGCCTTCCGATCAACCCGATACCCAACGGTATTTCAGATATGGGATCCAATGCTTTGCGTAATCAACCCTTTCGGAATCGAAATAACAAGCGCTGTACTCTGGATAGCTGAAGTCCTCTGACCATCCATTCTCTGTGAAAGTCTCTGTCCGCCTGGTGACGCAGGGGTAGTCGAATGCAAAAGTGTTGTAGCGCTCATACCCAACGGCCCCATGAGCCAACTCAAGCTTCTTGCCCCGGAGCACGAACTTGGAAAGATCGGCGTTAAGAGCATTGATTGCCTTGATGAGATTGTTGACAGGATCTTTGAGATCCTTCTTGATGATTGATTGGATCTGGATGAACCCGTCACGCACCTTTCGGCTGGACGCTGTCTTGGAGAGCTCCTTGTTGGCTTTCCAGTTGGGCGATAGCACCGCGTTGATCTGGTTAGCGGCATTTTTCCCTCTGGTTTCATGCTTGGTGAGAAGAATGAGGTGAGTAAGATCCTTCTTGATCTGGGCCGTGGCGGCGGGTAAGTCTTTTAGAAGGCTGCCAAACCCCTTCATGATTGATTTGAAGGACTTCAGTTCACCGTTCCGAACAAGTGCTTGGTGGTGATCGTAGTTGGGAGTCACATGGATAGCTTCCCATGCATCCTTGGCGCGAGCAGCGAGGGTAGGAATCATCTTGGTTGCCTTGTCGGCTGCAGCGGGGATATCCTGTAGGGCTTTGACCGTTTTGAGAGCCGAGGAAACTAAGTCGAATCAGCGCATGTAGGGAGTAGCAGCAATCTAGTTTCGGTAACTCACCTTTGCTGAGGTTCGAGGATGCAGTCTTTCCCTTGCATGCGTTCTTCTGGCACACGTTCTTTTGAACAGCTGAGACCTTGCTAGAAACGGCCTTGACGCGGGATTGCACTGCATTTGCTGCGGTCTTGACAGCGGCAATCCTCTTCTTGAGGGTTTCGATGAGGCCAGACCAGCTCTCGATTGTATGGGCGAGGTCGCTATCGCGTATACCGTCGGCGTCGTCGGCCCACCAGAAGAACCAATCTCGAATGCTTGTCCAGTCACACACTCCCTCGCCGTCGTTGCCCTCCAAGCAGGGATGGAGCGCAGATATCAGCTTTCGATACTTTGCCACGTCAATCTGGAATTCGTCAGTGTCTTCCCCAGTGAAGAGTGCAAGCGCGTATGCATGGACATACCTCTGGTGCTTGGAGTATTTTCCAGCCATCTTTGGGTTGAAGTTGCGCGTTAACGACCGAGCGTCTGGTAGTGAAGATGGGAAACCCATCATCAACTAGGCACTGTCTCAGTGGTCAGTTTGCGAATCCTTGAGAAAAAGTAAGAGATGAGCTTCATTTACCCTCTCCTTGTAATAAGCACGGTCCAGCTTCCAAGGGTACGCCTCCACTAGGAGGGACCCTTCGTACCACACGTCCTTCAAGTCCCTGGCATCCTGGATGGCGTCGACCAAGCATGTGCACAGAGAGATTGCTTTCTGAGTAAAGAAATTACTTGGCAAAACATCGTCGATGGCAGTGCAAATGTTGACATCTTTGGTCAGGACGGTAACTCCGCACGGGCTTCCGCTGCCTGAGGGAGAATCTGGTCAGTAAACTGTGCCCAGGATGGGCGCTCGGCATGTGTCTACCCACAGTACTTGGGCTCTGAGCCAGTCGGGATCTGAATGTTCTTGCAGTCTCTTGCTCCGTCAACATCGTAGCAAATCTGGTTGAGGTCCTGACCCGATCCTGCAACCACTGGATGCGCCAGCACCCACGCAAGGAGGGTGAAATAAGAAGGCTGCATGATGAGCCGCGAAACCAGCTGTAAACGCCAATGCATTCAAGGCATTGCTGGGGAGCTACGGGTTCTTAATAAAGGGCGCACAGTCCTACCACTCCCACGTCTTCAGCTGTGCTAGCTGCTGTTCAATTCACGACCAGGCGAAAGGGGGTAAAAAAGGGCAGCCCAGGCAACGCCTCGGGCACACTAAACTGCAGCCCCCAATTGTCGTTTGTGACTAAAACCATTCCGCACTTTGCTTTTATCGCTTGCGAGAGCTGCAAAAGGCCTAGTATGGGCTTGTCTGCTACGGTAGCCTTGATTGAACCCTGTTGATGCTTGTAGGGCTGAACCAGGCGTCCAGCCAGTTTTTCACATATATTTAAGCTTATTGGGAGTCTCTAATGTCTACGTTCCAGACTACCCCCTTCTGTCCAAACTATTGCTTGCTACGGGCTTGGCAAGGCTTGTGTGATCCAGATCCCCGGCATTTCTGGGTTCCGGGGGCAGCTGATGGTTTCCTCCTCGTGATACCCGTAATTGTAACGCTCATGCTCTACTAAGTATCCGTAGTAGGACTGCTTTTCTCGTGGTCATATCTTTGTCCGTCAACCAACTGCGTGATACTTGTTCAGCTTGGTTGCGCCCAAAATCCTCCCTCACCTTGGTAAACTTCTACGTCCACTTGACCATATATTCTGCTTTGTGTCTTGCGACTGCAGAGCTCGGAAGATACTCTATGCGCATCATTTTTGGGATTAAATGCGACTGGAGGCTGCATCGTCGATCAACGGCCTCCACAACGGCTGACCAGGAACTCAATCTCCCTCTTCATTCCCACATTGCGCGAATCTGCCTTGAACGAATGCGCTAACAGCGCCTTCTACAACCAGCGGTGTATGAATAGCAGCGCTACTTGAGCGAGGCTTATATGGTGGCGTACAAGCTAATCAAGATCCGGCCCCTGGATCGTCTTCAGCCACCCCAGAAGCGTTGTATCGTGCGGCATGAGTCTCACGTTGAAATTGAGCTATTCAAGTAATACATGAATAAGTCTTGAAGTCGGTGACTTCAGCGACAAAGCCTATCAACGTATATGGCGACCAGATGGCATAACGGCGGGTCGCTCTTCAGAAGCGTGCCCGATAGTTAAGAATAACCCCGGGAACCAGTATTTCCTACGTCAGAGACAGTTCGTGAATAGGTAGTTTAAATTGAATAGATCGCGTAAGCAATACCGTTTCCTAATTTTTCAACTGGTTATTTTTTTCTTCTTATCTATAGACAGAACCATCCTTGGACCCTCATGCTGCTCAGCCGTCCCAACCTGGGTACCAACGAATAAAAGCGGTTATTTTTGGCCACGCTGGGTGACCAAGGTGGCCCGTCGCTTTATCAAGAGCCAGTGCTTGCCCTGGGCGCATTGCACATAGTTTCCCATTCTTTTCTTTGTTGTCTGTTTCTTCGCTTTGAATGCGCGCGTCTCCAGTGGGCAGTCGCTATTTTTGGTGGCGCGTAACCAAGGCGAGCGAGTTTCACTAAGCGCCTCGTCAAGGGCGGCAGACCACGAACGATTGGCGATTAATTGACAGCTTGTCAAACGTCTGGCCGCTTTGTCGTCCACCTGCCAGCGGTTTCAACGCTGCTGTCAGCGGTTTCAACGCTGGCAATTCCGGCGTGATTGGCTGTCGGATGCCTGCCGTGAAAAAGGCTGCCAGCGTTTAAGGGTTTGTTTTATTTGCGTAGCCTTCATTCAGCGCGACTGATCTCTTTGTCCACCTGCATTTCAGTTTATAAAGTATGGCTTCTAGCCAAGCAGCTTTTGCCTTTATTCTCTTTGTCATTCATTCCTCTCTTCGACATTTTACAGCTGCGTTTTCCTTGAGTTTTTCTCTTTTCCATACTGCTGGCCAGTTTATTTCCCTACGAATCCTCCTACCGTAAAATCGTTCCAAAGCCTTGACAGCGACCATCCTTGAAACAACGGATCATCTTTCTCTCTCTATCTACTCCAACTCGCAACCTTCTCTTAATATCCTACAATCATGGACAAACTTGGAACCGCCCTCAAGGCTGGCCAGACTGCCATCGAGCTCAGCAACAACGCCAAAGGCTTCGCCGGCGCCGGCTCCGAATTCCGCTCCGCAGACAAAGGGGAGCTCGGCCGTAAAGCCGGCCGTCATGCTTTCAACGAGGGTGCCGACACAGGCAAGACGATGGGCAAAGCGTGGCTCAAGACGTTCGAGGTAGTGCCGCGCCTCGTGTGCCGTGGCCTGCAGTTCCTCTTTGCCATCATCGCCTGCGGCTTTTATGGCCACCGCGTCGATGTCGACAGCAAGACCGACTACGGCTTCTCGCCTGAATGGTACTTGGCACTCGTTGCAGCCGGAGTCTCGGCCATCACAGCCATTCTCTTTGTCGCAGTTACGCCCCTCGGTGCCCTTCCCTTCGTCGGAAGCAAGCTCAAGCTCTTCAAGACGTATCGCGCCTTTGCCTGGGATCTGGTCCTCTTTGTTGTGTGGCTCGTCGTGTTTGGGATCTTTGCGGGCATCTTTCTTGGGAGGGACAGTGACGACAAATACAAGGGCAGCAGCACCGGCCCTATGAAGACTGCTGTCTGGGTTGATTTGGTCAACGTCCTACTCTGGCTGGTCTCGGGCGTATACGGTTGCATCAAGACGTTCCTTGGAGAGAAGGTAGACGAGATGACGGACAAAGCAGGGCAGAAGCTGTTTGATAGGAAGAAGGCACCGGCAAAAGATGCTGCATATGCAGAGAGCGTCTAGTAGATTCTTAAATGTTAGAGATAGAGCTTGTACTGTAGTAGTGGCATAACCACCCATTTTAGAGTCTGTATTGATGATAATTAGAAGTCGATGATTGCCTCCATCTTTTCCAACGCTCCATTCAAGATACCAGATGCCATTTCTGTCGGGAGCACGCCATCCTCATAGGAGGCATTTACAATCGTATCGCCTCCCTTGACGCCGGCCACGTTGATTGAAAAGGTTTTGCTGATGTTGCCATTTACGGCAGCAGACGAGAAGCTCATATCATCCAGCTTCCAGGGCCCGTCTCCCTGATCCGCAAATACTCCAATGTTTGAAACGTGAACAGCGTTTCTCTGGTGCAAACCTATTGCAGAGAACCAAGACTTGAGGAAATCCTCTAAATTGTGCGATGTCGATGCGTTTCCAGCCCGAAATCTCAAAAGGGTATCTGGCTCTTTGCCCGTGAGCGCTCTTGTTATCGACACGCGATATTCTCTAACCAGCTCCCAAGCCCCTCGGACGTCAACGTTTTCGAACCTTTGGACACCACCCTTAGAACCAGTCGCCCGGTGGAAGATGCGCCGATAGCTGTTCAGCCATGCGAATTGGCCCGTACCGCCGCCGCAATTAATCAATCTGCCAGAGTTGGACTCGCTGTGAGGGTATAGTGGCCGCATGTCGAGGCCGCAGCCGGATAGGGCGACCTTGGCATCTGGGTAGTAGTCCGAGGCCAAAGTGCAGAGAACTGTGACAATGAGAAGCGGCGTGAAGGTAGTGTCTTGCTCACGGCAAGCGGCAAGAATACGTCGCATCCTCGGAGCCGAGATACGGAGAGAGCTGACTCTCGTACTGGTGCGATGTTCAGGGCCGGCTTCAACGACAGCAGAAGACTTGTAGTATCCTCTCGGCTTTGGTAAATCGTTGAAAGGTAGTCTGGCCCCTAAGAATATTCGAATAAAAAGCATTGCGAGGAAGCTGTAGATAATATGAAGGCGAAGGAGGGAAGTCTTGCTCAACCAAAACTCTTCAACCTCCTTGCTGAGCCTGACTCTTCTAGGATCAACTTTGACGATCCGTATGGGGGACTCGGCGGATTTTTTTAGAGAATTGAGGGCTGCGAGAAAGTGGTTGTGAAAAATTGCGCCGAAACGCCCGTCGCTGACAAGGTGATGATAAACAAAGACCACTTCACGCCGTCCCAGTACTACCACTTTCCACCAAGGTTTTCGCTGCCCCAGTTTCTCATCATTCCAGTTCCATTCATTGTGGAGGCGCTCGAGTATTTCCGACGAAATGCTTGGGGATTCGTCATCAAGAAACTCGATACAGGACTCAAGGTCGACTTCGTGCAGTGAGGCGAGCTGAAGTATATGCTTTGCCTTGTCTGGAGATGGCTTCTGGACCCCGATAAGGCCCAGTTCAGGATAAGTGTCAATGATTGCCGCAACGGCAGAGTAGACAGCATTCGTCGTCAGATGTTTCGCGGTGTCGGACGAAGTTGAAGTGTAATGTGCGGAAACAAGGACGTTGGACTGGCCACCTATGCGGTATTGAAGATAAAACATTCGGTCAAGATAATCTATGGAACAATTAGCAACACTCTGCTTGGCATCGCCAAGTTGGAGGATTGGGGTGTACTGACTCGCCGGGCGTACAATAGTGTAGCACTCGGGGGGTAATTCTGGGGATGATCTATCCGCCATTTCATCTGTCATCGTTGTCGAGGTGTATGTTATCTGGGCGGACTAGTGTGAGCGCGCAAAAAGATTGTTTATACAATGTGAAGAAGGGACGCCTTGCTTACCATTTATCGAGTAGTGTGAACACGGTATTCTCGAAAGTCTCGGCGCCTTTATCAGGTGATCCAATTTTCCAGCGGCAATATTTAGCCGAGGATGATTATATCCGCCTGGCCGGGCTTATGCGGTTAGAAATAAAAAGACCTTACAACTCCTTGAGTGCAAGTGCCAGCATCATGATCCTTTGAGCGGGGCTGACACAATACGAAACTACACCCCCAGAACGGGTAGGCAGACGAAGTATGGATAGATTCGATCCCGAATAGTCATGGTCAAAATGAAAGCTAGCGTCCAGATGAAAAGGGCAATAATCCTCCCCTTTCCTCTCTTGACCTCTCGCCATAAACCACGCTACAGGCCATGGGGCCCTTTCGAGAGACTTCTTAAGGTTGGTGGTAAGTTATCGTACTTGGGCATGAGATTGGCTTTGAGCCATATAACCATTACACCCAGAGTCCAGAGAAGGACAACGATCAGTCAGATATTGACTTGAATGAGCCAGAATTCTCATTGAAATCTCTTGAATACCGGCTTGTTAGTTATAAAGAGTGACATAATACAAAGGGAGCAGCTTCAGACACAAAGTCCTCACCTCTCGAATAGGCTAGCAAACCCCGTGCCTTTTATTTCGGCAAGACTATAGATTTTTCCCGACACAGAGCATCTTGAATTAGTCTTGTTTCGGGACCAGTTCTTTGGAGAATTGCCGGCCGAAAAATTACTAAAGAGCCCATCAAGTGGTAGATAAAAAGCTGATGTATGAAGTGGACAGCCTTTGTGTATTCCGCCACTCAAGGCTTGCCGCTTATATCAGGCTGTGGCAGCCAGCAACAACATCCGCCTGGGGCAGTGCTCGAGAAGCATGCCACGAGATTGACCGTAAGAGATAGTTTGGCTGGCAGACTGCAGGCCATTTACAGTGTTTTCTCTCGTCTGGACCCCAACAGTCGATGCTGCCAGTACAGATATACTCATGTTTGCTGGCTCTAACTGTCACCACTATGGTCTTGTCTGAAGTTGCCTCTGAGGACAGCAGCACAATTTGCAAGTCAACTTTTCTGGACGGCGTGTCATTGCCAACTGGAGGACTCTCTGTGTAGCTACAAGAAGCTTCTCCAGTCCAAGTGCATACGAATAACCGCTTTTATTATCGCAGTATGGTGCCTCAGTCAGTCAACATGCTGGCAGCCACCACAAGGTTTGCCAAAGTGCCTAGAGTTACATCAAGATTTTCTCAAAGGCTTCTCCCAGCTCACTCTCAATAAGCCACGCCTCTAGAGCTTTCATATCGCCGCGGTTTCCTCTCGCTCCTCGCTTCTCGATCATATCCGTGATTTCTTGCATATCCTTGAACGCCCGTGTAATCTTCACCCCTGCCTCTCGATAACGCTCACTGACCTATTCACTCTCAGCATTGTTCCGTACCTTACTTGTAGACGAGGTCAGCATAACGGGCTCCTTTCTCACTCACCTTCTTATGCTGCGGGGGGATATCACCCCAGCTCTCCGTCTTGATGAATTTCATAAAGTCATCAATAGCTGCGGAGCCTCCCTCAAGACATAGAATTCCTGGCTTTCCCGCTAGAAGAAATCCCGTGAGGCCATAGCTGGGAGCGTAGTTCACGAGATCGTCCCGTTTTACCCGCGTACTGATTGAGGGGAAGTAGAACCAAACGCGAACTATTGATGTATCTGTATTCGGACCATTTGCTGCATCTACTTTCCTTAATCCCGCCAGGTGGTGAGATGCCGCGTCCTTGACATGTTCAATGACGGTCAAGATGTCGTCGTCAGGGATTTCCGAATTCAGCCGGGCTACGTCGCCTTTGCTCATCCACGCCGGCTGCTGTATCCGAGTTTTGACTGGTGGCGGTTCCGTTGCGATGTTCTCTTCTTGATATGTCAATGGCACAGACAAGCTAAGCTGCATAGACTTTGTTTCGCCTTTATCCTCCCCATCAGAAACATCCAGGCTGAGGAGCAAGTTTATGCACGTCCCAGTAAACTGAGGTGCAACCTCACGGTCACTCTCACTCCAATCTCTTAGTTCTTCGACCAAGTCAGAGGATGCAGCATCGATTGATATAGCTTCATCTGATGCATACATGGCCATCAGGAGGTCGATCTGGCCAAGCTGAAGGACCATGAGGTCCTTTGGCAAGATATCAGGTGGCATGATGATTTTGTGCATTCAACAGAAGAATTAGTTTCCCAAGGACGTGAAAGACATCGGATGAAGCCGCTGTCGTCAGGAATTAAGTGTAATTCCGTCTACTCACCTTGCATTCTAGTTGATTTGAAAATGTGAGCGGTCACGTGATGGCTCTAGTCGGCTCAATATTCCACCGTAGCCGTCGCCCATGGGCAGCAAGCCAGGAACGAATCTTTATTATTAACAATAGAGATAAGGTTTACCCCGCTTTATTCAAAGACGATTACTGTATCCGTACGTTGGACGATTAAGATTCGGAGCAGAGATATGGTACGTACTGTATAAACCTGGATGAGCACTGCCTTCTAGTAGTGATGCCTGACAGCTCACACTGTCCTCTTAAATACTGAAGTTGTGCCTGAACTAAAAGTCAACAGGTCTGGATAGATCATAGATGTATACATCATTCGACTTTGTTACCTCTGCAAATCGAATGAACTCGACTGTCTCTACCCCGCAAGCCGTTGCAAATCGTCATTCCTCTCCGTGATGACGTTCTGGTGTAAACATTGAGTAGCCAGTTGACGTTTTTTGGGTTCAATGACGTTTGCATGATGAAGGCATCGTTTTGAGGAACCAGTATCTATAAATCTACAAGGCGTGATGTATTTCTGCCCTCTGCTCTTGATTCCAACTGCTACTTCATCAATTGAACAATTGCTTTGGACATTGACTACCTATTCCCAGATCCTTCAACATTGAAATGGCAAGCCGTTCAAGTATCGGGTACCCCTCAAGCTACGAGGACGGTGACCAGCACCATTACAGTGCGTCGGAGGTCAACAAGGAGGGGCGCCACCACAGCATCAACACAAGGGGATATCGTATGTATCAGACGACCTTGTGGTTCACAAACGAGGAATAGCCAAGTTGACCAGGAAGCAGTGAATAAGAACAAGATCGTGGATCAGCTTCACGATGACGACGTGCGTATTCGATGCCTGACTCCGAGACGGCAAGCTATTGGAGCCATTGACAAACTCTGTGCTGCTAGATTCAAGACCACATCAAAGACCGAATGAAATCCGAGCCCGGATATGCGGTATGTGATTCTACACAGGGACTACAAATGGGTCAAGTTCAGATGGCCAATACCAATATGATTTAACAGGCTATCATGCACGGTAATAAACCCTCGAAAGGCGCTCTAGTAGACGCCGACATCATGAAAGAAGAGAAGGAGATGCTTGAGAGAAAGAAGAGCAAGACAGACAGCCTGCCGGGCAAGAATTAAGCACGGTACTCGGAAGAGTGAAGAGAAGCAGCAGTTTAAGCAGAACCGCAGAGGGGGACAAAATGCAAGCTCAACATAAGAACCATGGGACCAAGGTGATGGAAGATCCAAAGCATGGAGTACTTTGCTCGAAAGATCCAAAACAGTCGAAAGCAGTCAGTCTTACTTGGACTTTTCGGTTTGCGATTACCACATATGGTTGTGCGATGGGATCACAGCGGAGAGCACCTTGATGTACCTTCCACTCGGTATAAAACAGAACGAGAAACTGAGATATCTTGGTCAAACTATCTACAATACAATCATATTGAAGAATATATCATTTCCTCATCTTTGGGCATTGCCCAGCTACCTTTTCCCTACCGCGAGAAAAAGAGCACGCCCGTTACGGTAACAAGCAGATTTAAGGTTTAGGTTTGAAGCTAATTATTTGATGATTGATATATCAGCGAACTGCAATGCCCTTTATTGCTTCAGGTATGATAAGACACAGGGCATACACACTTGTACGGAACAAAAGAATCAGTTGCTCAAAGAATCCATCAAGGTTAAGCATAGTAACGCTAAAGATATCTTGGCGACTGGAAATACATGAATAGTCATAATCCTACGTTCTGTAGACCGTTTTGGAGGAGATCTCAACGCTCATTACCATCATTAAACCATCTCTTCACCCCTCGCACCGTTAGCAACGGGTCTCCGGGGGATGTGGGCCGAGTGTCGGTGACCATTCCCATGCATAGCCTCTCCTCCGTCGCCCTTGAACCCATGTCCTACAGCACTGCCACCGTAGGCTCCCCAACCGGCTTTATGAGTGAAAACTGCATCCACGAGCTCGGCCCTGTCCATAGCGTGCGTGAAAGGGGCGGCACGGTTGAGGGGGATGTGGTTGTACCTCCAGTCCCAAATGGCAGCGTACGTCATGCGATAGGACGAGAAAGCCATGACAGTACCAATGACAGCACCAGCCAGAATATCATACCAGTTGTGGAACTCATCAATAGTCAGGGCTCCGCCGATCAGACAGGCGCCGAGAATTGGGGCATAGATGGCGATGAGCTTCCACATGGAGGGATGATAGTTGGAAAAGACCTTGAGCTTCGCGTTAAGGTAGAGATACAGGTAAACAAAGCCTGCAAAAGCGGCCGTGGTGTGACCGCTGGGCATCGACTCGAGACTGTCGTTGATCTGACCAGGGTCGCCGGTACAGATCTCGCGGGTGTAATATAGCTTAAGGAAGCCCTTCTGGTTATAGCCTTGGTTGGTCGCGCGGCTTAGATCTGGCTTGCACACGTCGAGGAAATGAGGTCGCAGTCCACCGATGAGCCACTTGATGAAGACTTGGAAGACGGCGGCACAGATGAGCGAGTACAGCAGGCCGATAACGGCGTTGTTGACATCCCAGAATGACCGAATCCGGATCTGCATGACTAGGAAGACGAAGATAGGAACGAGAGCGGCCAGCATGGCGGCAGCCCAAATGGGGATAATCTCATCGCGAAGCGGGTATCCAAACTCGGGGAGAACGATCTCGCCGTCGGAAAAGGTGACGGGGAATGATCTCGAAGGCGCGGGCTTGGCTTTGTAAACCTGCAACATGGCGGTCAGAACTTGAGCTGGAGGAATCTCGGTACGAGGGAGTTCTGAGCACTTACACCGAGGCCAATAGCGCCCATGCAGATCATGGTGACGATGTCAAGCCAAGTGCACTTGAGCCATTGTCCGAAGGTTGGCCGTCTCGACATAGTCAAGGGCTCGTGGACGCGTCTCTCCCGTTTCGCCGAAGGCGGAGCTCGGTGCGGCGACTTGTCCTTGCGAAAGAGAGGCATGTTTGGCTGTGCGTGCTGTGGTGTCGATGCTGAAGCCGGGGAGCGATTGGGGTTGAAGAGGAGGCGGATGGCTCTACAGCTAATTATGTAGCTGAGGTCCCCCTTCTACAAGCTCCATTCGCATTTGGGCATACCCAGTGATTCATTGCCATCACCTTACGTCACCGTCGTCATTTGCTGGGCATTTCCATATCTGCGCTCTCTAAAACTCTGACAACGCACCCTGCGCGTGCCAGTTGCATTTGTCTCAGCAACACGTTGGCTACGTAAAAACAACGATCGCGACGTCATTAATGAATCTCATTTCCTGGAAACTTGAGCCTTGGACGGCAGTTTGATGCCGAGTGGGCTCTTTGAGCGGCAGTTTGTTGCCGAGTGACCAATCGGATCTTTCAACCGGCCATCCTGGCGTCGCCGGGGTCGTGGCTTAGCCTTGATCTTGTGGCTCATGTGGCTTGTTTTGGACGCGCTTGAAGCAGTGACTATGACAGCAGCAAATCCAGCGCGCCCTCTTACCACAGGCGAATAAGACGGGAATTACAGAGTACTGCAGTGAGCAACTAAAAATGCAACGGTACTGTAGCCAAGTAATACCAGTAATACCCTACCCGTAAGGCTGTGCGCAGCTTCTGCAGTTAACAAGTCGTATGGTAGTAGATACATCTCTACGGAGCGAAACTAGTAGCTGGGCGTTTCAGATCGGATGATTTCATAATTACTACATAAAAACGTAAGCAGCTGATCAAGTATAGTTCTAGATACGAGATATAGCATGCTCATAGATGTTTAGGAGGTTATGTTGAGTTCTGAACCCAGAAATAACCTGTAAGCTGTTAACGAGGTAGTCTACGCAACGTTAGCAAATGTGGCTGGATATTGTGGCTGACCAGCTGCTTATCCGGTCACCTGATCACCCTTATAGTCTTCGCTGGAACATCAGCAGAACAAGTGAGACACATCTTATTTCGTCCGCCTCAATCTGATTTCCCATCGTGTTTGTAACGCTTGATCGTAGTTGTGAGCCTAGATGAAGCTTGGGCAACTGCCGTAGCAGTCTGCGCTGTCTTGCTTGTGCGCTATCATCTCCGCGACAGCAACGTGCGCCTAGACTACAATTTATCTGATCTCTCCGACTTTCCGTAGCTTTATACTACACCAAACCTGAGACGAGCGGATGGCTCCCATACTTACAGCAGCATGAAGCTATACCCCTACGCGGAAGGAGACAAAGCAAAGGAAGCGGATGTTGGTATAGGGCCACATACTACTGAACGCTCTGCACCTGGCAATTCCATAAAGGCTCCTGGCGCCTACGAGGGCAGCAAGGACGCCGAGGATAGCCTGGATAGTGAGTACGGTGCTGATAGCATCAAGAGTCCACAATCTTCTACTTTCGACTTCAGTGTTCAGAGTACGGGAACCTGCCAGTCGACAGTACCCACGTCGCATCCATATACCAAGGCGTCGGTGGCCACCCAAGTGTCGAGCAGTGAAGAAACCGAGGAACCTGCAACAGCAGAGGTCCCGGGCGCCGAAGCCGGAGATTTCGAAGGTGTAGGTGGCCAAAATGCTTCGACCGAAGGTGGAAAAGAGCCGCAGCTTGCTGGTTATGACTCTGACGCAGACACCACCTACTCTGTCGACACCACCCCGGATGATCCAAAGCTGCAGTATCTTCAGGCTTTTGCAGACCAGCTTGCCCAAGATGTAAAGGAGGGTTCAGGTAACATGCGCATTGGGGATATACTAGCAGAACATCTTGATCCTGTGCTGAAAGAGTTCGCATGGAAGCTGCACAACGAATCTTCAAATCCTTTTCAAATGGAGGTATCCGTTATCTTCCATCGAAAGAGGAGGTAAGTTCAAATCGAACCCGTCTTTTGGCTTAGCCGTGGGGTTAACACAGTGCTGTCTAGGACTATCATTGAGCTACTACTTCCTTGCCCATCAGATCTGAGATCTCAAGCAGAAGAAAGCACTTCAAGCGCAGATAAAGAGGATGAAGAGTCATCAAACCGTGGGTCATTTGGGAAACCTAGAGAGATGATCTTGAACTGGGTGGATGACGTCGAGTCTGGTGCCACCACAGAATTGCACCAACTACCGCTGTACGAAAAGTTCATCCAAGACTCTGACGCCTATCAATGGCTCCTGGAAAAGATCTGCCAACATGGTCGATTGACCGGCGAACACTCTCACGCATTGCTAGAGATCGGATTGAGCATACGACACAAGCTTCGAGTTCAGGAACCACTTCGCAAAATGAGTAGTCGGCAACCATCAGCCTTGGTCAACATGACATACAACGTCGATTAGAATCTGGTTCTTTTCATGCATGGGGCAGGCCTCAGTTCTTCATTCGCGGAGGCTCTACCTAAGATCGAAACCCAAGACAGGCCTCGAGATGTCCCTAGGAAACATGGCTGCCATCATTGGATCCCAACAAGTGGTACAGTGGGATAGAAGGATAGTCATTAAAGAATTCAATATACTCATGGTCGCAACGCTTGCGGCTGCCGACATCGTCGTTTGGCATCTTCTTACTGGCGAGAAGCCCGGCGAACGGATTTCCTACATCGACTCTCGGCTCGACACGTTGTGTATCAAAACCGCAGATGGGATCTCGCTTCCAACACTTGAGGGGAAACGGCATGTCATCGGATGGTGCGCGAAAGCGACGGACTTGTGCGGTCAGTAACAACTTACCATTGCAGTGTGTTGTTGGTCTGTGGTTCTAATTAGAAAGTAGGTGACGCTACGGCCAGTCAGAACATCAAGCTATCAGGGTTGAAAAGGCCGCCAGTATCGATCGTCATCGATAAGCTATATCTTGAGGCGGGAACTGATGTGGTAGGTGGTCTGAACATGAACATCAACAGAAAGTAGCAGCCGTTTTGGCTCCAGCGGGAAAAAGACTATTCCAGCCTATTCAAGTGGGTGAGCGTTCAGCCCATCGTCTTCTACGATGTCGCCGACGGACGTGCGTGGCTCGTTGATGGTGCTTCTGCGCTGCTTCACCTTGTCCGCATATCACTGCGTCGAGACGAACAAGATCCCGAATCGACTTACGACTGGGTCTTCAAAGCCAAGGAACTCAAGGATAAATGGGACGGGTTTACCGGGCGCTCAGCAGCACTGAGGACTCTCAAAAACTGGGACAATCTCGACCTGAATATCTACGTTGTCGACAAGCGCCGCGGAGCCGACGGCAACCCTCAGACAAAATATTCTACCTTTGGTGATCGCGTCAAGGAAATACTGCATTCCATCGAGCTCCTGATTGATAGGCAGGCAAAGTTCGCCTGCCAAGATGGCTTAAGGATTTCACAGACGTTGGACCCCCGTCGTGAGATTGTTGGCTTTCATATTCTAGATGTCATCACTCCACTCGACCCCATTCTTCCTCGCATTCAACATCTCAACTCATGGGGCCACGGATGGATTGATTTGATACCCTCTATCGGTATCACCACTATCTTCGGTCAGGGGTTCGGCGATCTGATACGCCCGGATCAGCCCGAGATGTTGTGCAAGAAATGGAAATCGTTGCCAGATGGGAAGAACTACATGGCTGCCTCTGTGTCGGCTCTGCAGATGCTGTACGAAAAACGCCTCGTCAGGATGGAACCGGGGCTGAGCGGAGGCGAGTTGACGAAGAAGATCATCTGGACGCCGTTCAACCATCCATTCTTACTTTGCAACTGCTTGCAGAGGCACGTGGGGAGTAGCAACAGCGCGACTACGAGCACCAGCAAAGTGGATGCCGACGACTGCCACGCTCCCGTACAATACTTTTGCAAGAAAACATGGCCTCGCATCAACCTTCACGGGACGACGCATGTGAACCTGGCAGCACTCGATGGAAAAGGAGCCGTAGCTTTTGGACACATTCCAATTCTGGGTCTAAAGAGCGAGGGTAAATCTCCGTCAAACCAACGAGACGGAGACGGAGGAGGTGCATCTACTTCAAGTGGTGAGGGAAGGTTGCAACTCCCTATCACGAACTTGAGTGCAAGCGAAACGACTGGGTCGACAGAATCTACTGGTATAACTGTCCCGAGCTCGAGGGTATCTATTAGGGGAGAAGGGCAAGGTGAGGACGAATCTGGGGATGACTGTCCTGACCAAGGGAACAAGAAACAGAGGTGGAGGAGATTTATGGAATAGATGGCGAGATAAGTGCTGGTTCTAAATGCCCAACCTTGTAGGCCCATCCGGCACAGAATCACAATGCTTTCCTTTCACAGGGTAACTATGGATATGGGAGTAAAACACAGCTCGCCTGTTTCTCCCTTCGGACCTAGCAAAGCACTATTCTAGTGCCCACCAGCACCTTCTAGACTTTGAATACGTAGGTGCTCCGGGGCTTGCATCGCCTGCTCACTACCAAGTGCAAACTGCAGGAATCTACGCGCGTTAGGCTATCAAAAGGGTTGGCTGCATGGAACAGTATTAACAGCCAGCCACTTTAAACCTACAGAGTCTGTTTACGGTTCAAGGGTCTGAATTAGATTCCTTGTCAAACTGACCGAGGCTCGGCTTTCTGGAGCGGTCAGTATTTCCATGTCGGTACACAATCAGGTTCGACGTAGTTGTTGAGTTGTGTGAATGTAGATGTTTTGTCATCATGAGATGAAATCTATGTCATGCCTTCGAAGGGCTATGTTTAAGCTTGTTTATAAGCTTTCTATCATCGCCACCAAAACTGGGTCAACCGCCCTAGAAATAGAAAAGTCAACGCGCGTCGTGTGTGCCACGACGAGGTAGCCTCGGTCGTTGAATGCCAGGTTCCCTGATAAATGTTCCCGACTATCCAATCGGTCGCCAATATTGCTCGTTACTCCAAACGCCTGGTAGTGAATACCTAGTAAAACTAGGGCTAGTGTTAGCATTTAATCCAGGAACCAAATGCTTTAGAGTGATTGACTTACCAAGTTCAAAGCCCATAGGGCGACAAGAAGGCCCACCATCCGGAGTTTGAGGTTGTTCGCCCACGACTTCGTCGAGGGCATATGCCGGGCGAACGGCGCCAGACTCGAGAGCAATGAGCTGCCCATGAGGGGCTCAGCGTCGGCCTTGGCCTCCAAGTCGAACTGCTCATCCTGCTCGCCAGAGCTCCAGTCTTTGGTGAGGAGCTTCACCATGCCACCAGTAGCATCCGCCACGCGGGTGCTAATCCACAAAAATATGGGAACAATGACAACAAGGGCCCTCCATCGGTCACCCAGGAGGCTGCCGTCGCCCTGGAACATGTCGAGGAGGAGCACACCCTTGGTGTCAGCCGCCAGAAGGATGTGGAACTGGAGAGTGAATGTCTCAAGAGAGCATCGGCCAAGCCAGGCAAAAGAGCGAGAGTACCATGTGCGGGTGAAGGGAGCAATGTTGCGCGCGGCAATAAAACCCATGATGGGGATGAAGGAAAAGATGGGGTGCAGAGCTGTGTAGTCCTGCTTCTTCTCCGCCTTGCTCACGGCAACCCACCAGTAGAGCGGGATGGAAAGAATACCAGCAATACCAGCCAGACCATACGACTGGGTGAGGATCTTATTGTAGACCTTGGTTCGGACAGACGCAATACCCATAATGATACCAACATAGACAATGAGACCATCCAAGCCGAGACGGAACTGCCACTCGTGAAGATCCCAGTCGATTCGGAAGACAAGGCGCAGCAGGTTGAACACCCACTGCAGGACGGGTGTCCAAAGCATCACTCCGGGACAGATAAAGGCAGAGATGCCAATCTTGGCCATAAGAGCGTATGTGTTGTCGTTGTACTTCTGGCCAATGGCGAACAGAGCGTAGATAATCAGGAACCAGAAGCTGACGAGCGGGGCGAAGTAGTAGAACATGTAGTCGGTGTTCATGAAAAACGGAAGGGCGCAGCTGAGCAGGTTGAGCCTCAAGAGCACGGCAGCCACCCGCTTGAAGGAGAAATCCTTCTTGGTGCTAAAGAAGACGCCGTGTCCGAAGCCGGTCTGGAACAGATAAGCGGCAACGAGCAGGCGGACTCCGACGTAGATGTTGAGGTCTCTGGAGGCGCCGGTCCAGTGGTAAACTAGAATTAGAGCCTGCATCCAACCCTTCCATTCATCGGTTTGGTCACGAGACAGAGGCTTCATATCGTCGAGAGTTGTAGGTGCTGGGGCAGCCTGTGATCCAGGTCTCGGAGGAGGGGGCTTCGACTTTCCGAGAAGAACAAGGCCGGCAATGAGGCAAAGGACGGAAAGAAGGTTGAAGTCGAACATGACGTACTCCTTGGAACCCTTGGCGAAAGACTGGGTGCGGTCGGCCCAGTAGCAAGCAAGCAAGGCGGTGACGAAGGTAGCGACATCGAGGTTGAAGAAGGGCCATTTCGGGGCCTGCTTGGATCGAAGGGCCATAATCTCGATAACGGCAGCGGCACCGACGTAGAGCATGCCGCCGCCGATAAGGATGAGCTGGATGATAGATTTCTGGCCATAGTCAGTGCAGCAAGTGCGGTCGTAGGGATACCCATTCTGAGTATCCAGCTTGGCGTTACATCGAAGGTTGAGAAGGATCTGAGCCTTAATCTCAGCTACACTGTCGGTGACATGGAAGCCGTTCTCGTGGTCTCCGATGGCATCCATCTGGTCGCGCGAGAGGCCGGGGTAAGACCAGAGCGTAGGAATGCCAGACTCAACCTCCACCGTCTCAAGGAACTCGTCGATAGCTTCAACTTCCCCGGGTTTGGAGGCGACGCCAATCTTGCGGTAATCGGGCATCTTGTCGTAAAACGGCGGGGCGATGGGGCCAGCGAACATCTCGGAGCCAATGCCGTCGTAAGGGTCCATGGGTCGGGTGCCAAAGGGAGCAAACTCGTTGTTTCGGACCGTGTCGGAGATGTTGGCGAAGGCAGTCTTGAACTGCTTGAGCGAGTCCCCTTCTTCGTAGCGAGCGGCGAACCAGACTCCAATTCCCATGTAGACCAAGGCAGGGCCCTTCTGCTCGCTAATCGATACTTGGCCAAGTCTGTCCTCGCGATAAAGCTCGAGCTGCTCCCGGACTATGTCACTGGTGTTGCCGGGCTCGATGAGGGGATCCCAGATTTCCTTCAACCGGAGTCCAGCAAATTCCACGTCGTGGCTCTCATGCTTGTGGCTGTTGTCCCTTACTTGTTGAGCCTTCTCCTTGTCGAGCTGGAAGAGAACACTGCGTTAGCCATCATTCGACTATCGTTGTTGCATATTTAAGGTGGCAAGGTCGTGCGCCAACGCCGTGATGGGTATCCTCGTGTCCTTCTCGATCGATGCAACAAGATCAGTCAGTTGACTTACCAGACGGGCCATTCCATAAAAGATCTGCCGAGTCGTAGAATCGCCAATGAAGAGCATGTGACGTCCCTCCATGCAATCCTCAATTTCTTCCTTCTTGTACTTGTGCAGCATGCAACCGGGAGGCTGCCAGTTAGTGAACGGCGCCCTACTTCCATTGCTGGAGGGCGAGTTGAGCCAGCTGCCGTCGTTGAGCAGGGCTTTGCAACGATAGGGATCATCGCTGAGGCTCAGTGTGTTGATGGCGATGCCCAAGATGACGACCAGCGTCAAGCCGAGTGCTAGCACCCGATTAAGTGCGATCCCGGAGGTTTGTGCGGCGGCGATCATGGCTGCCGAGTCGCCCAAGTCCACCTAAGTAAGAGACGAAAGACAAAAAAGATGGAGCGCCTAGAATAGCGAGCGAGTGACTAGAAACGTTATGGCAGTCGATACCACCGTCACCATGGATGTAGAACGAACGAGAGACAGAACGCAAAGAAAGTTGAGACAAACGCAAGGGAAGACAAAGTCAAAGTCAAAGTCGGCGGCGTGGAGGAAAAGCCGATCGGAGAACCACCGAATCCTCCTTCTGCCTCATGTTAAGAGAACGCGTAACACTCCAGGTAATGAATGTAGGCCCCTGATCGACAATGGGTTCTGTACAGTGTATGAGACATGACCCTCGAGGGGTCCACAGTATCCGTGGGTTCTCATAGCAAGCCAGGAGGTCACCGGTGGAGAAACAAAGGATGATCAACAATGCAGCGCCAAAGGCGCCAAATGCGTCAAACCGCTCCAGCTTCAAGGGATCTAGATACTGTATTGCGTGTAACATTCCTCCCAAAAGAAGACACTCAAGCTCTCCGTCCATGAGTTATCTCCATGGTGGTTTGGTTAAAGTTGCGCAGGCAAGAATGCCAAGAGAAAAGGGATTCCCCCGGCCAAGGAACGCCGGCATTGCTTGCATGCTCCATGCTTCATGCTCCCCTTGCCCCGTACTCCGTACAGTGCGGCTTGGATCTTCAGCCAGAACCTGAGTGGCTGCAGCCGACTCAGTAGCCAGTTCAGCGCCGCCAATGCTATTTATTGGTGGCTCATTGCATCAAAGAAGGAGAAAGCTAAAGTACTTCTCCGCAACGTTTCTAAAGTCAATCTCAGACAGTTCGGGCGTTGACCACTCAGTGTCTTGCCTTGCGGGGCAGAGAAGAGAAACGTCGAAAGCGTCAACCTTGGGGAAAGCTTGAAGGGTTTAAGGTTACACTGCCCCTAGTACCAGAGAGGTAAGATGGTTCATGGCCAGTCCAAAGCACGGACTCGACGGAGAAATGCCTTGAACAACCTTGCGTCATTTTATTGGTTCTGTGGTCTGACCATTCATGCCCTGCGCTCTCTTTACTGGCCTTTCGTGGCTGGCCATGTTATCCCCTGCAAGGGACCCTTATGGAAACAGAAGTTAGCCTGCGCCTGGTAGTAAGGGGGTGTGCTTCCTATGAAACCACTACGTAGTAGGAGGGTTGTGGCGGGCAACTGTTGGCGACTCACTCAAGACGGGACATGCTCAGCTTGAAAAACCCTCCAACCACTTTCGACTTGGGTCCGCGCTTCCCACTCGACCCCTGCCAGTCTCTTTCTCTCCTGAAACTAGTGACCCACTTGGACGCTGTTGGTCCGTCACATCAACTGTCGATCACACATCAAATCAGGTTTTCAGGGTCGGTCACTTCTTGCTTCTTCATGTTGGATCCCAGGCCCTGTGATATGATACGCAGAAGCCCCAAACAGAAGTAATGATCGAAATTGAACTATTTCTCTCGGTTTGCTATGGAAGATGAGGGATATGATATGCCCTGTTTCCAGATTGTTTACTGGGTGTTGCTGGTCAAGCTAAAGCCGATCGTTTCCACGCCAAAGGAGATCCTCCGACATTGAAAACCGGGGTCAACAGGTCTTGCTCCTCATCCGTGCCGCCAGCCAAGAAAGTCTATCGCTACCTAGATAAAACGGCTCTCTCACAAGTCGCCTTGGCATGACATATGTCTAGACCATATCCGTACTCCGCAGGTTTTCCGCTTCGAAACACCGTGGCTGGGCTTTCAAGCTCTTGTCCTTGACAAGCAATGGATCTGCGACCGTTTAATGTGGATATTACCGCAGCCAAGCAGCCAAGCCCTGCCTCTGACCGTGCATGATAAGTCACCACCACAAGTATTAATTGCACTTGGAGACTAAGTTCACTTAATCTCTGACTGTACAGAGTATAATAAAAGGTAATTGGTGTCCGTGTGATTTTCGGCGGCAAAGGCGCCAACTTTTATCGGACATCCGGACAGCGAGATTCGCTTCCTAAGAGCTAATTTTATCTAGCTCAATGCCTACCATGGGCGACCTGTAGTGGATGGCTACTTGGAGAGATATGTTGACGGACTCAATCTCTCTGTACTACGTAGACATTGAACTGATCTCTGGCTACAAATATCCATCGAGATCGGTGGCTATGCTAACACCTTATTCGGATCAGCGGTTTCATTATGACCAGGAATATTCTCCAAGACAACCACAGCCGCATCGCCAAAAAAGATCAAACCTCGCGATTGACGCTGACCTACAAATTCTAGGGATTTACTACGACGTAATAGATGTCCCTGGACTCCTTACTCTGGGTGGACAAGTATTCATATCCCCCAAGGGATGGCTGACGCCAACGCATACCACGCCCGGACAGGAAATTGGCGTGTGCAACGCTGACTCTGATCCACTCATGCAATCCGATACCACGCTGACATCTCAGGAGCATATGAGCAAGTGCTGGAAGGCTCCGGAACTAGGCTGCTCATTGGCGTCTGTATTGAGACCCGAGGTAGGACTATTCCCATGCTGTTCAAGGACGCTTCTTGACTGGAGTAAGCCACATGTACACTGATGCTATGTATGGGTAAGGGCGGAACAGTATTTGTTGGTGACAACTGAGGATGTTTTGAGAACGCGTCGTCCTCACGGATGAGAGTACGGTAAGCTCGTCACCTTTTTAACCAAAGCCCTCTTTTCTGATGCGCTTTGCCGTATGCCTCAGCTACCTGTAACCTGAAGCTTCTCATATATCAGAGTAGCCGTACAATATTGACCATGTCTCGGCAAGTAGATGGATCCGCCTCGTCTAAATCTCGGAGTGGATTGACTAAGGAGGATAGGTTCACAAAGGGTAGACGGAAATGCAATTGGTGACACAAATAATGAGGTATATATATAATAAGGATCAAGTTTCTTAAATTCATCGTTCGACCAAGTGGTGATGATGTATTGCTAGGCAATAGTGTAGAGTGCTCACCTAGGCTCACCACCTCAGATTGTGTAATGATAGAACCATTCGCTATCAGGGAACTCTGATTCATTGACCCATTGGGTACTATAGAAGATATTTTAGGCTCAGATGACAGTGTCGCCTCTTTTTGGCTGGAAATGATGCTCTCGGACAGCTTGGCCGGCGTGGCCGGGGCATCGTAGATGGTTTGTCGACACTATCCGCACGCAGGCGACGACAGTCATACTCGGTTTCGTTTATTCAGCACATATGTTTCATTATTATTTACTTGAACAATTCGAATTGGCAACTCACAAGTCACAGAAAGTAACAGCCTAGTTCCATCTTCCAAGTGTCCTGGCACCTCAAGTTCAGGTCCCACGTTCCGGAATGACAGATTGACCCCATGCAGAGCCGGGCTGTATAGAAGCAGCTTCTGCTAAGCCCAATGTCACTAAGGCGTGCGGTCTTGAACAACCCGAATGTGCTATAACGTTTGACGCTTCAGCGACCGAATTTCGAGTACAAGTTTGGCACAGTCGCCCGTCACCTGCTCCTTGAGCCGTCCATGCACGCATTATGTTGGCAACTCCGGCAACGTAGGAGTCAATATCCCATTACAAAGCCATCAGAGAAAAATGCCCAATCTCTCACATCCTCTTGTCCTTCAGCCAAGAGTCCACGGGGACTATGAATAGTAAACAACTCGAACTCCGATACTCGAAATGAAGCAGGTTTGTATACATACCTTAAGCCATCAATTCAATGTCTAAAATGCTAGTTTCCTCCATACCTTTGCGCGCTAGGACTTGGGGCAAGTTGGTGAATTGCTGGCCTAACTTGAAGATTTCGCCCCGGTCGGCGACGTCGCTTTCTTTGAGACTGCGCCAGCAGGGCCGTCATGTTGCGTGAGAACGGTGCCAGTGGGATGGTCACGGTGCGTGAGAACATTGCCCGTAGGATGATCATGTCTTCTGAGGATTGTGCCCGTGGGATGGTCATGTTTTCGGAGAACTTCGCTCTTGGGGTGATCGGCCCCAGTGAGAACTGATCCCGTGGGATGATCATGGTGTGTGAGAACCTCACCGGCCGAGTGGCTCTCTGCACGTCGTAAGTCACCAGTCATGTTCAAGACCAGGATTTGCTTCTTGCTGAAGCTCTCTTTGATGCTGAAATCCTCCTTAAGTTGTCCAAGTCTTGTTGTCGCAAGGGCAGTTAAAACACCATCAAAACACAGGTCAAGTGATGGAGAGGGGCAACGCGTGAAGTTTTTTTCTTTCTCGACGACTTAGCTCCATGTTTCTATTTGTCAGCCAATCGGATGATTACGGGCAGGGCTTAGTGGCCTAGAGCACGATCTTCAACGGCCCGAGCCTTGGCTTTCAGAAGACAGAAGACAATCGCTGGGCAACGGTCAGCGAGCAGTTGAGTCTGAAGCGAATAGTGATCTTGCATAACTTTGAAAGTGGTACGTAGGACGTGTTTCTGTGAACTAAACAATAAGACTGGCTCGGTTGGTTGACACCGAACGGGGACTGGTGTGTTGCAACCGGCATACGGACTCCTGCAGCTTGCAACCACCAGCAGTAGCAATGAGAATGTATAATATGTCAGGGGTCAGGGAGGAAAGACTTGCTCTGGTGCATTGCATAAGTTCAAGCGGGAGATATGTACAATGTGAAAGACTACAACATTCCATCTCGAACATAAGCATTCAATATGACGTCCCTGCCTTTGAGACGTGACAGCTTGACTGGGGGAGTGGTACCTTAATGCAAAATTTACGTCGCTAAGCCCTACAGTTTCGTCAATTCCTATGTCAAGAAGAGCGAAACCTGCCATCTCATCCCGGCTTTGAGGATTGCAGTTGGGTTCGGTTCGGACCTACGGCTCACCAGCCGCCGCAACGAGAAAATCTGGCCTCTTTTTGCCACCTCATCATCGTCATTTCGGCCAGCAGCCACATCTCGTTGGAATCCCAGCCAATTCCACATGCAACTCTGTGGTGAAGAGACTTTTGATGTCAGCCGCGGCCCAGTATGCCGTTCCCGTGACCCCTGCTGGATTATCCCCGTAAAATGGCGATCTATCCCCGCATCAATTCAAGATTGCCAAGTCCATGTCGACCCTTCAAGCAAAGGGACCGTTGAGTCCGATGGGGTTTCCCCATGGGGAGATGGACTCATTAAAGTTGACCGTTGTGAGCTCGGGGTTGAGTCCTGATTGAGGATAGATGCGGGGACGACTCGGACGAGGTTGTTAACACGAGGCCACCAACTCAGCCTTCCGAGTTGCAGCGGAACACATACTTGCATGTGAAGGGTCGGTAAGACAGTATAAGTAGATGGTGATGATGCTCAACAGAGAGATATATTGTCAGCCAGTTCATCCATTTGCAATTGACCACTGATCTCTCGCTCAATCAAACTCGCCGTCACGATGCGTCTCAGTCTCCTCCCTGTCATCGCCCTCGTCGGCAGCGTCGTCGCATCTGGAGCCACCATCACAGCTGCTATCCACGACATTTCAAATGCCACCATTGCCCTCAACAAGACCGTCTCTGACTGGCCCAAGACTCTCATCGGCACGTTGCCTATCATCACAAAGTCGACAGCCCTGCTTGCCGAAATCCACAAGGGCATCAAGGTCGCCCGCCATTCTGGGGCGCTGTCTTTGGATGAGACAATCCAAGTTGCCCAGGCTACCACTCAGCTGGGCGCCGACGTCAACACTACCCTCGAGACTGTTATCCGTGCCAAGCCCGACTTTGACCGGCTGCTACTTAGCCCTGTCATCCTGCTGAACTTGCAGATGCAAAGGGATTCGTCTGAAGACTTTTCAGAAGCTGTAGTCGCCAAGGTTCCATCAGAGCTGCAAGAGAATGCGAAGGCATTGGTGCAAGGAATTGATAATAGTTTTGCAAAGGCTATTCGAAAGTATTCCTCACTGAGGCCGAGGGGAATCAGGGGGTAGAGGATTCTTGAAGCACGAGAACACGAACAATAGACCACGACCGGCGACGTAATTACCCTTCTTCAAACCCATTTTTAGCAAAGTTTAATCTTATGAGTTGTCGGAATAATGCATCTTAGTTGACCTGTCCAGTTTTGAGAGTGAGGTAATTTCTTGGTTAAGGGTTGACTCAAGTTGCCTCGGCAAGACGGACGGTTGACACGTGAGTTGGATGAACATCCTTGAGTTGATGACAAGAACCAACTGGTGGAAGCCGGGGGAGTACAGTACCCCAGCCTCCTCGCACCTCAGCGTCTCAGTGTGACTGGACCATGTATAGAAATCATTGCGTGGGTGCATCAACCCCTGTTACTGCCCGCGTCAAAACAGGAAACAGCATTGTGAATTTGTGTAATGCGGAGTAGTCCCTTCCAAAGAGAGATTCTATCTCCATAAAGATGCAAGAAACAAACTCTACTTCCGGATTTTAAGACGTTATCGGCTTCGATTTAAAAAAGGGATCCCAAGAGCTTTGCATTGACGCCGAGTTATCTTTTGCCGTGTGAAATCATCTTTCAGGTCTTGGCTAAATCTAGTGCCCACGAGGGCTCGATAACTTGACCGCGTAGCAAAACATTTAATGGTAATTTTTTGTGCCCCAATATTTCTTGCGACAGGATACGGTCCCGTGACGTGACTTGATCACGCAATTGGCTTTTGAACCGTAACAGCAATTGCGCGGTTTATTAATCACGGTCTCCTCCAACTGAGCTACGCTCAAATCTACTCATCTCCAAGTCGTTGCTTGAAAATCACCAGAATGGCCTCTCTCCAGCCAATTCTCGATCATATCGTTGTTCTGGTGTCTTACCAGACTCTCCGAGAGTTGCCGAAGCGCTTGGAGGGGTCTCTCACAGTCATCGACGGCGGTACACACGCTGACGGGCGTACGGTCAACAAACTCATCATCTTTTCTGACGGCGTTTACATCGAACTCATCGCTTTCCAAGAGAACTTGGATCCCGAAACTCGAAAAAAGCATAGATGGGGAAAATTGGAAGAAGGCAGCATTATCGACTGGGCACACACTCTCTCCGAAGAAAAGGACATTGTTGTAATTCAACAGCGAGTCAGGGACACCAATTCTGGAGCCACATATCGGGATCCTGTGGCGGGTGGTCGCATTCGACCGGATGGAGTTGAGTTGAAGTGGTCAGTAGCATCAGCCCAAGACTCTTCCGGCAAACCTCTATGGCCTGGAACGGCCCCCTTCTGGTGCCTTGATCGAACACCCAGACATCTTAGGGTGCCATACCAAGGAGAGAACTCTACTCCGACTTATACAGAGCATCCATCCGGAGCGCTGGGGGTTTCTCAAGTGTCTGTTCTGGTCTCGGAAAAGGAGCGGCACATTATATCCCGAGTCTATGATGGCATCCATGGACCTGCTGCTGAGACAGATCCCAACAACAAAACTTGGTCTTTTGTTGTGCATTCCGGCTCATCTCAGGGCAAACATCGTCTTTCCCTGGGAACAAGTCAAGATCAGAAACGACACATCCATATTACGCTTCTTGGGGATAAGGACAGTCCTCGCAGTGTTGAGATCCTGCCTGGTTTGACGTTTGGTTTCGATTCCTAGAGTTGATTGGGGCTCTGTCACTTGGAGAGTGTTTGCGACGAGGTATTGGTCATATTGCAAACCATGTAACTGTACCTTGACCATTGGCACCAGCTGCCTCAGAGACGAGTCAGTACCAGCGTCTGATTCATTGAACGCGATCTCTGGCTTTTGTTGACCGCAGTCAACTCTGTATTAGGTCGGACCAATAGATAAATCAGACACGTTGTTCCTGGTGAACATGTTATATGACGCATCCAAGTACAACAGTTCGTATCCAACAGATCTCTCCGAGACATCCGAGCCGCCCGAGGGACTCTACTTCGGGTTTCGCAGGCTGCAAATCCGAGTGTCACCCCCCTAACAAAGTTAAGAAAACCCTGCGAGAGATACACGCAAGGAAGAAGTATGATTACCCTGCTGAGAGAGAAAAGTCTGATGTAACCACCAACGACCTTATCGAACGTGACTCAAGCGTGAGCATCGGGGTTCTACCCAGAACATGCAAACTCGCGAATCTCAAGCAATTTTCAACAGGAATCAAGATTTTATGGAATTAGCTCTCCAAGAGTTTCCGGCGGCCCTCCCAATAATAATCCTGTTGTTGGCGATGCCGCGGATAGCTCTCACGACTGCCGACCCAGAAGGACAGATCCCAACACCCTATTTGTTTAGAGGCAACTCGATTATTGCAGTGCCCCGACGACATTGAGTACAACCGTCAGCAGACTATAGAAGCACGACCACGCGACAGCGATTTATCCTACCTACTTTGTGCCATCTCGGCCGCTGGGACGAGAATCCCTTTGTTGATTTGAATATCTCGAAGCCCCAAACTCATCTGACTAAGATTTTGGTGGAGAGGGACGTATCGATGTGAACTGATGTGTAACATGTATTTACATGATGGGAGGATCAAGTTAACAGATAATTCTGGGTAGGATGCGGTCGGATGTAAGACTCAATGATAGAGCCCAGCCGCCGCTGGCGATGCCGCGGCAACGATCTGGCCCGGCAGCTCAACTACATACACAAATATAGACTCCCAATGATCCTGGAACGTCCGAAGGGAAATTTATAGCTCATTCAGGCGTATATTGAGAGTTGCCATCTCTTCGTGTTGGACGTAGGTTGCCCTAGGAGACTCAGTCATCACATTACGCCACGTATCGGACACAAGCGACCTGTAAATAATAACTAGCAAGGTTGTCGGTGCATAGCTTACGAGATTTGAGTCAAGATTAGATTTCCAATTTGAGGGGGAATAATATTACCTGCTGACATCGTTGTCTTATATAGTGGACCTATGGAAGGTTATGAAATTATGCTTGTAAGCTATCACAGTTTAAGTGGCTGCTGAGGCAATGAGTTGGAGGTAATCGCGTTGCTTTTATGGGAGCTTTGATCGGCATCTTAATATCTTCTGGGCCTATCACCTAGGCTGTTCAGGATCCCGTGTGATACTCTCGAAGATTTCATTCAGTCACGGCTGCCAGCAATGCTGATTGTCGTCGATCAAACAAAGGATCACGACGGCCAAGAGCGCCACCATCGCTTGAAATTTCCCCTATTGGATATAAATGTAAGACTGGAAAATTTACCTGCCAGAGCCCCAACACTGCCCAGGAGATACAAGTTACGAGAATTGTTTGAGATTGATTCAACATACCGCATTAGGTCAGTCGCAGCGCTCTGCTATCCGCGGACATCGCAGAGTGTGATGACTCTCCTGTGCTTCAGGTAAGCTTACATCGTGTTACCTATCTACGCTGCCAACAACGCCAAGGAGATCTACATCAGATGGATGACAAGAGCACGAAGAGATGATGAGTTCATTCCAGCCACAGCGAAGGCAGGAGATAAGACAGAGCGGTCACTGCAAACGGGACGAAAAGCAGTAAGCTTAACACGTACCTAAGTCTCCAGTCATATCGGAAGAATCAAGGCAACCTTATTGTCCGAGTGCCAAGAAGGCAGCTGGAGAAACGGAGCCTCGGCGATGAACGGAAGTCGGGCCACCCATCTAGCTGTCAGATCTGTTTGTCGGATGAATCATTTAGCCCCAGCTCCATGCACAGCCTTCTTTGACAATTGAAGTCTATTTAAGAGACATGTTTCCTTCCCTGATTTCAACATTATCCCAACAGCATCAACATAAACGAGCATACTCCAGCCAGAAACTCCTCCAATCTTGTTGACCCACAACTACAAACTACGCTCTCACCATTGAACAAAATGAAACCCTTCCAAACCGTTCTCTTTGCCCTGGCCGCCACAGCCGCCACCGCCTGCAACAGCAGCCTCTGTTTCGGCGCTACTGCTTTGAAGACTGTTGACTGCGAAGAATGCATGTCGGGGCCTTGCACCCTCTACGAGTGTGACGACAGTCCCTACAATGTAAGCGTCTACTGCCAATCTAGGCTTCTGGATTAAACACTACTAACATAGATCCTAGTACATCTGTGGTAAGGACAAGGAGAAGTGTCAAGAGATTTGGTAAATCGAGATGAGAAGGCCATAGAGGGTTTGGTGTTGGGAACAACCTACAATGAGAACGGTTCGCGGAACTTCACAGGTTAAGGCACCGGGTTGCAGGTTCAGCAACTCTTCGACAGTGGAGTTCTGTGGGCAAGGAGCCCGCAGCAACATAGAAGACGCTAAAGTGCGTCATAAAGGGGAGCATATAGCTAAGCCAACTAAGTTCGCTCGTTGTATGCTAATCGCGTTAGATGGAATTAAACAAAGATAGCCAAAGAGCTTTGGCGCTGGCGCTGTCTACCTGATATGCTCGGGTTGGAAGACCACGCAAGTAACAATAATGCCTCTCAGGGACAGTAAATTTTGAGCGACGATGCTTTTTGCAAAACCATGTCAAGTCCCGGCAGAGACTTTGTGAGATACTTCTTTTACAGGTGTTCCGAGATATAGTAGACTTAGCAAGTGTCAAACCTGGGGGGGCATTCTGAGTGTAAAAGCGCTCGGTACTATAGCTGCTTTCAGCGTTACCAAGTTTGTTATAGTTTCTAATCTTTAACGATCGCTACTTGGCAGCAGTTCTGTCTTACTTCGGCGGCACATTGCATGCAACTGACTGTGAGGCTGGCGACAGCATCCACGTCTGGGCCAACCCTCGGGACTTGCTAACTGGTAGCTCTGTATGGGATATTTCTAATTCTTTACACATCTTTGGTCTTGATCCAATGAGAATTAGATATCTCGTTTCTTTGTATATGAAATGGCCAAGTTGAAACTACTGTATACGGGCTTAAACCTCCAGAAACTGTCGCTTAGAGAATGAAAGATGATATTCCTCCTGCTCTTCCGAATCCCTCTTGCGCTTTGCTGCTGGGCTGATGTCGAATGGAATGGTCGTGTCCGACTCGTCAGAATCATGAGATATACTGTGCTCATCGTCCTCTTCCCGTTCTGAGTCCTGATCTTCACCTTCGATAGTACTAACTGCTATCAGATTACTCTGATTCTCAACTATCATTGACACCGCCAGCTTTTCATCTTCCAGACGGCCATACTGCCAACCGACTTCGTAGTTGTTCCCAGCTAGAATGTGCACAAACCATAGGGCTAGATTGACGGTCCAGGTTTCGCCACTTTTCACGTCTCTTTGACAGTGGTTATCCCAAGGAATGGAAATGTACTCCATCATTCCATTATGTATGAGTCGTCTTCGCAGCAATTTGGGGTCCTGCGAATCGTTGACTGGCTTGGTCAGTCCCTGACTCCTGAGGAGGGTGGTAAGGAAGAGCAAAGGTGACTCACTAGGCTTTTCATCACGCGGCTGGACTCGGAAGATGAATGCTTCTTTGCATGTCAGAATACAGCCGTAACGGCACATATGCTGAATACAGTAAGTGTAGGCTTGTCTAATGGGCCAGGCATAGTTGTCGCTCAGTCCGCCTGCACACCACTCGCCAGATTCGTCGATCAGCTCGCGTTCAGCCATCCACTCACTCCTCCACTTTGTAGCAGGTTTGTATTCTTTCGGAAATCTCTCTTGGCGGTTGGTACTGATTGTAGGGCCGGTACCAGAAGAAGGCTGGGAGCTCCAAGGAATCGATCCGGAATCCGGCATCAACCTCGACAATGATTGCAGTTTTGTCTTTCTTGCTTCTGCAGAACATTTTCGAGGTGGCTGTGTCCGCTTCTTCTTCTGTGGTGGTGGCGGCGGCTCAGATTTCTCTTTCGCACGTGGAAGGTCCCCTTTGCACCACATGACTGGGTGGAACTTATGCTGAAGAGGATCAAGAGCTGCGGTGACAATTGTCCTACTCCATTTGTGAATCAGATCTCGTGTCTCGTTCTCGTCACATATCACGCAATCAGTTTGCGGATGTAGCGCAGGGTAATGGGGAAGTTTTCTGCCTCCGCGACGCGCCGCCGGAAGCAGTTGGCCTCCAAATACAGCCTTCAGAATGTCGAAGTTTTCGAATTCGTCCCATCTCTTGAGCTGTCTGGGCCAGTGCCACTGTGAACCACGTGTGTTTGTTTTGTTCTTCGGTGTTCGGTGTGACACGGGCGGGTTTGGATGAGTAAGTAGCTCGAGTATTGACGTGGCGGCTGCTTGTTGGGCCATGGTAACGTGAGACAAGAGAGGGGCACGGATGTTCGCGCAGTCGACGGCCAATATTTCATCCGTAAGAAGATTGGAATGTGAGGCGAGTTGAGGCCACGCAGGACAGAGCTCAGACCAGAATCTACCAGCCGACTCAAGGGATAACGCTGGCCCATTTAAAGGCGTCAGACGCACCGCGAGGCTCTGAGTTCCCCCGGGCTCTTCGATGACCCCCAAGCTGAAGGTGCAGAAGCGGCCCGTCTTGCATATTGATGTTGGTGATATCTGCTGCAGGCCATACCTTAGACGCTCTGGTTGGCTACATACAGGCCTCGTGACCCCGCCACGGCATCCATCCGGCCGATCGGGCAGGTCATATTAAGTTAGTTGCCGTTTCTGCGGGCCGGGCCGCAGACAAGATGACCATGAGCTATAAGGAGGTCAGAGGCAGAGGCAGAGGAAAAAGAAGAGGGGGGGTCGAGGCCTCCCTATCAACCTATTGCCAACCTCTGGCTACCCATGGTTCTTGCTCTTGTCCCAGCATGCCAAAGCGACGTCTTTCCAAGTCGATTCCCCAGAAGCTACCACCGTGCGACGGCCCAAAGCTTGACTTGTTCCAGCATCACAATTCGCGTATCCAATGGCTCGAGAGGCTTGATGACGAGGAAGACGAAGTCACGTCGACTCAAGGCTACGTTTTCCGTGCCATGATTCATGGTCGAGAATATGCAATCAAAGTTGTAAGCGACAGTGATGTGAGGTTTCCATTCCATCTATCGCCACAGGCTGACAAGCTACGGGGGGGCTTAGTTCAAGTTTTACGATCCCATGAGCAGCGAGTACTACTGGGGGCCTTTAATGGGCGAAGACACGCCCTTAGAGACTGCTTCCTACTACACCGACCCATTCTACGCGGAATGCCGAGCCTACGGCCGAATCCAAGAAGCTATAAGGACGGGGCGTCTGAAGGCAGGCGTCGCAATCCCTTGTCACGGCTTCTTTTTCCTGCAGCCGAAAGACCAGGAATTCCTGAACGATCGCAACATCAACCTTGAACTAGACAAGGTCGACCTGGAGTATCAAAGGGCTACAGTCGGGGGACTCAGAGCGAGGGCAATCGTCAAGGACGTCGCCTCTTCAGACACTGGTGTCGATGGGAATAGGTTACCGAAGATTCTTGCCGGTATAGCGACGCTCAATAGGGAACAAATATATAACATGGATATCCGATTAGATAACTATAGGGACAGACAGATCGTGGACTTTGGCTCCTCTTGGACGGAGCCCCATGGCCTTTTAGATGCGTTGGATGTTAGAGCAGCTTACGAGGCAAGAGTGGCGGATCGAGTCATGTTTGACCAGATGGTTAGGGATGAGGGAATTTCCAATCCCAAGAAAGTCAAGGCGATGCATACTATGAGGCTGCGGTCACAACATGTATGATACTGGGTGTATATAAATTATTATTTGGGTATGTACTGATCACAATAATCAGAGCCAAGACCCTGCATAGGGAATGGTTATCCAGCCTTACAGCGTGACTGCATCCCTCGCCGCTGGCTGTCAACGAGAGCGATGCCCAACACAAGGCCCTCCTTGACTCTTTCTAACAGCTAACTAGGGGCTAAGGGATGGCCCAACCGCTGTAAAAGGAGTAGTAAGAATCCTTTGGCACTCCCCGAGTCAACTAATGAGTGGGCTGTGGATCTTGTCTCCTCAGAATGACCCTCAGCTGCATCCTTGAGCCACCACCAACGAGAGCTTGCGCCAACAGGCGCTCGACCTGCAGGACCAACCAGCCTGCTCCCTTACGCACACCAATCCCAGCCATCACATATCTAGCGCTCATTACTAAAATTGGATCAAGTCGGTTACTTTTCCTGACAATTGCTTTTAGAGAAGCTTTCATCTGCGACTCCTCCTTAGCGTCCGTCTCCACTCGCTTGTTGCTTCGTACAGACCGGCTACCAGTATGGCGGTTGTTCCATGATTAGTTTGACCACTTGATCTAGGTATCCGACAAGGAGGCATGTTTGCCATTTGCTAAAGTCTACTCCGTAAACCAACTGGTAGACTCCAGAGGCCCACTCGATGTTGGTTAACGGACAGCTGCCCTTGGCTTTTTCCCGGACGTGCACGAAGTAGAAACCATTGCTTGTGTCCAAGTTCTCGCACTGGCGGGCTAAATTACTTGTGATGCCGCCGTTGGCGCCGCGTTTGAGCAGCCACATGGGGATAACGTTGGGGTAAGAGCGTTGCTGTATTATTGTTGTTGTTATCAAGAACGCCTCAAAAGTGCGGAGTATGTTAGGTTTCTCAATGACGAATAATGATGTCAATCTTAAACATTCAGCTGGTGTAGGTAATCATGAGCGTCACCACTGACCCAGGACCTCAAAACATCGGGATCACTCACTGGTGAACTCTGGATCTTCGAGTAATCTTCCAGTTGTCTACACACCTACTCAAGGCTGATTGACTAATTCCCAACCGGATCAACACTTTTAGTCCCCAATTCAGACAAAATGGTACACAACATTAGAACGCAAGTCTTCCTTTCCAGCCTCTAACATCTACAAGGTCGTGCGGGCAATGCCTCTTAGCGACAGGTTCGTATGCGATACTAACCTTTTACTAGAAACGAAGAGTTCCAGGAGGCTCTCAAGAACTACAACCTCGTGGTTATTGATTTCTTCGACATCCACTCCGACGAATCGAAACAGATCGCCCCAGTCTTTGCCCAGTGAGTCATTGACCCCTTGTAGCTTTGACCGCTGCTGAGACTTGGCCGATAGTTGCTATGAGCTGGACAAATTCAAGGATTTCCGCTTTCTCAAGGTCGATGTTCATCAGCTCAAAGAGCTCTGTGGGGAACTTGGCGTTCGTAAGGCGCCCACCTTCCAGCTATATCAGAATGGTCAGAAGATCGGAGAGATGCAGAGTCATAACCAAGAAGAACTGATCAAGCTCCTTGAGTCGGGTATCTAGCCAAATTGACAACGCTAGTCTCTGAAGGCCGTAACCTCAAACAAGTAGTTTCGTTGAACTAGTCTCACTTAAGACGGTTCATAAATGATCAATCAAATGCATAGTCTCACTGGAATTTGCTGTGAATTGACGCCTAGTGGTTCCAGATTCGTTCTCATAATGTCAGTATTTTCGAGTTGGCGAATGAGATGTTGGGTTAGACGATGTACTTCACCTGTATCACCTCATGTGAGGGTACCAGAAATACAAAAAGCGGCAATCCCGAGGACAGCCATCTCTGTGTGGAGCATTCACCACTGCGGTGCCGAAGAGACATTCTCGGGTCATATCCGTACTCAGTGTCACGGCGTATGTTCTTAAAGGCCTCCCTTATCTTTCTTCAAACTGATCGCTTGTTGTATTGGATATTTGAGGCATCGGTTTGCTAGCCGTGCAGAAACACACCGCTTCGTTGAGACCTATATACACGCTGGATGTAAACACTGTTACATACGTTCCCCAGAGACTTTTAACCAATGTGTATCACATTTATATATTCTTGGGCTCAAGTTGCTCTTCCGGAGCCTCCACCACACGACGACCACCTTTGGCTCGCCTGTCAGCGTCCAGAGACTGGGCAAACTTGGACTTGGCGCGAATAGTCGGACCCTTCCAATAGATCAGGTAGACGGGAACAGTGACAGCAAAGGCGAGACATGCAAGAATCGTGCTGGCGTATTCCAGGTGGTATTTGCCACCTATGTTCTCGTAAAGGGGTGTCGAGTACAAGGCTGCAACACCAGCCAGAAAGTCTCGTGCGAAGCCATTTCCACCAGTCGCAGATGCTGAGTAAGGGCCATAGGCTAGATGACAAGTTAACGAAGGTTATGTAAGATAGGAGGAAGGTAAACGTACCGGCAATCATATAATCAACAGTGGACATGTAGATACCAAAGTTTGCAATAGCGACTAGGCAGGAAAATATCATGGGTGCGATCCAGTGTGATTCAGGCGGACCAAGAGAAGTCCACGCGAAACCAAAGAGCCCGATGGTCTCAAGCGGTGCGAGGTATAAGAGCCACTTTAGTCGGTGCTCTGGGGGCAGGGCATCGGGTCCCTTGGCCCTAGTTACGCGGTGATCCCGAATGATCCACGGCACGTACGAAAGGTATGCGATGATGTAGCCAATATTGATAGGGATAAAGGCCCAAGCCTTCTCAAGGGTACCAAACCCCCACTGCTCGAATACGGGGTTGAAACCCTCTTGGAAAGTGAAGATGAGGGCATCGGAGAATCCGGAAAGGAGCGAGCAGGAAAGAACGATGGGCTCTCGAAGGAACATCTCGAAGAGGCGCATCCAGGTGATGCCAAACTCCTTCATCGAAAGACGGGGCTTCTTGACCTCGTTGGGGCCATAAACGTTGGTGTCTTGTCCAGATTTCCGTCGTCGCTTCGCCTCCTTATCCATGATAATTGTCGCACGGCTTTCGGGCATAAAGAAGTGGATAGCCTTGGCGGAGATCAGTATGGAGGGTGCCAAGGATGGCCATGCATAGCCACGAATAAGGCTCAACTTACTTGGACGACACCGCCGAAAATGAGCTGTATCCAGAAGTTCCAGTACCAAGGGAGGAACTTCTGGATGGGACCACCTGCGGCTGGCCCAATCGAGGTTCCACCCACAGAGGACAGGACGACGAAGAGGACGGCCCATTGTTGCTCCTCAGGCTGGTAAAGATCAGCTACCATGCCTAAAGTAACACTGCCTCCGGCGGAGCTGAGACCGCCCTATATGAAGTTAGATACCGCTTGAAATACCAAAAGACTATTGAGTATCTGCATACCAGAGCTCGAGCAACAAGAATGCTGCCGAAATTTGGGGCCAGTGCAGCAAGAATTTGCCACATGTTGACCAAGAATAGGGAGCATCTTCAAAACTTTGTCAGTCTAATCCAGGCGAGTCACTTTGTTTCACATACTGGAGAATCTTCCATCGACCAAACTCCTCACTCCAAGGAGCCCAAAGCTCACAGCCAAAGGCATAAAGAACCAGGAACACACACTGGCCAACTCGAGCAGCCTGTTCACTGACACCAAAGGCCTCGCTGATGGGTGTCACAGCACTGGGAAAGACACTAGTGTTGAAGTTCATAGACACCTGGACAGCGAAAATGGACGACAGAAGCATCCACTTCTTCCAGGCAGGCCACGAATACCCCAGAAGGTGATAGCACTCATCTTCGGTAATAACTCGCTTGCCATCGGGTGTGTACTCTAGTTGGTTACTTTTCGGGGCGGCTAGACTTTCGTAGCTAGCTCCGGCTTCAGATTCTTCATCCCTGCCAACTCCTTCTCTGAAGAATCCTTCATTGGAGGTCCCCTTCGGCTGATCCAAGGGGTCTTGGGCTTCCTCGGAGTCGTTGGCGGCAACCTCTCGTCTTTGAGTCTGTTTGCTGTTGCGGTCGACAAGAGTCTCGCCCGAGTTAGATCCTCGACCAGCTGGTGAGTTCTCGGGGCCCGGTGTAGAGACCATGGTGACTCTCGATGGCGGTTTTCCTGGCGTTTACGCGCAGTTGACTGGGTGATAATGTTTGACGTAAGCTTTCTGTTAGAATAGCCTTACAGATCCGACCTTGAGCAGAGAGATTGCACCAAGCGAAG
The DNA here is from genome assembly GCA_014899095.1 of Fusarium buxicola. NCBI lineage: Eukaryota > Fungi > Ascomycota > Sordariomycetes > Hypocreales > Nectriaceae > Fusarium > Fusarium buxicola. The sequence continues at coordinate 104,520 of JAAVUK010000349.1, forward strand.
CACTCAGGGAATAATGCTCCATCTATGATATAAAGAGGATATAATTCTAATGTCAAGGCTCAAGGGGGGTTGCTGACACCACTTCTTAAGCATGCTCTCGGCCAGACCCTGCAACACCGTTAGCTCGGCCATTCGCAGCACGCTCAGCCAGCAGCCAGAACCACCCATCTCGGCATCTTGATCGTGTCCTTTGCGCATTCATCGAAGAGGTCTTCAAAGACTGACATCATTGCCGGGACCAACAGCGGGTCGGCAGTGGGACATATGACGGAAACTCGTGGGGCCAACAAAGAGCGAGTCGTCCGGCATTTCCGTTTTGGGTAGCCCGTATTTCACGAGACTCTCACCAACATGGGTTTTCTACCCCATAACAGCATGCTGACTGACGTTTCGATACTTGAATGACGCCAAATCGGTCGATTATAGCTGCAGCTGGACTGATCGTGTCGAGTTTAAGCTTATGACGACGGTTAGATTCAGCCTTGGGCGACTTATACACTCCGCAGGATTTGACGCAATCCCTCAAGTTTCTCCATGAAATGCAGAAACGAAGAGACGACCAGATAAGAATTTAGCAAGGTATCCCTAGCTTTAATCTTCTCTAGAAGCAACGATGGCAACGGAACCTCGCCAATCAGTCCCTGTCATGTAGCCAACTTCAATGCAGGCAATAATAGCGAGGCTTGATCCAAGACCTATCCACACCCCGTCCAAGCCCATTCGTAAGGGACCCAGTTCGAGCCAAATCGCCAAAGGCACCGCTCCTAGGTAATTGACAAAAAATACTACCCAGGCAGCGAAAGACTGACGAGCTAGGCCACGAAGGATACCATTACATCCGCAGATGATAGAGTCGACCACCTGGAAGGAAGCGACGGCAAGCATGGAGCTCTCGACAAGGTGACAGATGGAAGGATCTGAAGCAAAGACTGGGCCGATGTAATTCCTCAGTGAAAGTAGGACGACAGCATCGAAAAGCCCGATGGCCATGAAGACGATAGCGTATAGTATGGTGAAGCGTCGAGCAGCAGAAACAAATCCAGCACCAATCAAATGCCCCATTCTCGTACTAACAGCAACACTAAACGAGAAGGGTATATGCCACATGATGACTGATGTGGTCGTCAAGATTGTCTGTGCAGCAAGGTGGATGGTGCTCAAGTAAGATGTGCTGAAGGTAAGGATCTCGAATGCTGCCCACTCTGCAAGAGTGACAGCCGACCCTGCAAACGAAAGCCGGACCATGGGACCCCATCCTCGAAGGGCACGACGGGATAGGCCTTCCCAGCACTGATGCGACGACTTCTTGAACACAATGCACAGGAGAAGAAGGACAGGCCGGAGATTGTTTGCCAGTGCTGCACCCAGGGCCGCGCCATCAAGACCCAAGCCGAAGTGGAATGCGAAAAGCCAGCTGAGGAGGGCATTAACGGGGGCACAAACCACCAAGACACCCATGCCAGTATTGAAATCCCCTTGTGCCTGCAAGACACGCTTGCCGGCCTCAAACGACGCGTATCCAGGAAGCCCGATTAAGCTGACTCGCAAGAATGAACCTGCTTTTACGGCGAGATAGTCTTGCTTGAGAAAGAGAGATAGGATCACAGGGGAGCCGATCCAAAGGGCACCGACAGGAATGGAGACAACCGTCATCAAGAGAAGCATGCGCTGAACATGCAAGCCAACACCAGCCTTGTTGCCAGCTCCGTAGGCTTGCGCGCAGAGAGTGTCGAGAGCAGTCGCCATGCCCTCAAAGATGGCAAGACCGGCAATATTCATGGTTGTGAGACCAACCGAGGCAGCAGCCAAGTCATCTGGGCCGAGATGTCCAGCTGCGAACGTTGTGATGACGCTGAAGGAGTATTGAAGCAGGTAAGTAGCCACGAGAGGTATCGAGTATCGGGAGATGAGCGACAGCTCTGCCCACCAACTGTGACTTGACCATATTGAAGCATCGTCCTCGGTATCTGGCAACAATGGAGCGGTTTCGCAATGTCGAGGGTCTTGGTCGTCGTCCATGGTGAAGGCGAGGAGCATAGGGTAACGCGAGAAGAGAAACGACAATGAATGGCACAAAACGATGAGACCTTGACACTGAACCAACGCCTTGAAAGAGTTGCTCATAACCCCACCAAGGTAATAACAGTGACGGGCACGAGTTAGTGAATGCGGATATGTGTACCCCTGCGTGCCCTGTGAGCGCCTCTTCTATACTAAGTGGAGACATCTGACGGTCCAGCCTTAGCAAGGATGGGTGTCTGCCAGAGTGAGATGGATGGTCTGAATCGATCGGTTGGCTGCTTCACCTTGCCCGTTTCACTCAAGCTTTTGGACTGGTCCTTGCCCTTGTTATAGCCGAGGACGAGTTAATACAGCAAAGAGATGGCATTCAATCAACTCCAGTCTACATATGGTACGCATCTTCAGAGGACTCTCGAGAGTCAGCTTGCGAACCTACAGTGTTGCTATCATCGTAATTCACTTCAAAGTCGGTATTGACCAAAACTCCGTCAGTCAGCTTCCGCACACTCTCGCTCCCACTTGCAGTCTCCGCCCTGGTGTCAATCTGCACCGTTACATCCCTGCGCCACGTTGGAAACTCGCTTTGCCTCGCCCCTGATGCCTTTCTCGGCGTACTACCTCGGTCGCTGGCTTGCTTGGAGGTTTGTTTGGAGCCGGAATCTCCGAAGTGTGTCATCTTCAGGCCTGTACCGTTGCCACTATCCTTGAGTTCATAAGGCGCTCCGATCGCAGCCACAGATGTTGAGCCCAAGAGACTGTCGATGACCCCTTTGAGACTAGGAATACAGACCGTGAGCACTGATAGACCGAGGGAGATTTGCGTCCAGACCATGCCGGTCACAGCCTGCCAGGTCGCATCATCAGAGTGGTCAAAGAGGTATTGGGCGTTTGACAGTGTCGGAATCGTCAAAGCAGGAACACTAAATACTTTGTTAGCCACGAAGTGACCTGTCGTTTTTAGGGTAGACACACATTAGTCGAGTGCCAAACAGAGCCATAACGATGGCCTTTCTCTTGGCCGATGTTTGGACCTCCCACATCATGGCGGCCGGGAGAACACACAAGGCAACATCGGTGAGGATGTTCATGATCCCGTTATAGATATATATTGGTCCTTGGCTTGGACACTGGCTCTTGCTGTCGGACATCCATGGTGATGGCAGAGGACATTGGAATGCCGTGGCCAAAACACCCGTAATCGCCCACACTATAACTGTCCCACCAAGGATGAGGTTTGCGAGATTCAGTCGTCCTTGGTTGTTGATCTGCCGGATGAGGAGACCAAGGGAAATCTTGGTCGAGGCATTGACAAGCAATGCGAGGATGCGAGATACATAGAGTAACTGCACAATGGGTGTTAGCAAGACTTTCGAAACGATATCGGGAATCAATTTCACTGACCTTGTTCAGGCGCTCAAGGCTTGCATCTGAAACACCATCGCGATGCTCTCCTAGGCCATTGTTGCACGCAACAATGACGCAGGTTGTCTGGATGAAATAGAGAAGAGCTGAAGCCAACAGCATCAGGTCGAAATCTTTCATCGACGTGATGTTGAGGCGAATGATAAGCTTGCCGATAATACCAAGAATAGCGTAGGTTAAACAGATGATGGATGTCACCACCACAAGGGCAGCGTGGTTGTCCTCTGTCAAGGGATAGAAGGGCGGAGCCGCTTCAGAGCTGGTTGCCATGTCAGCGGACCCGGTCGCGTGAGTAGGATCGTATATCTTTAAAGACCCACGATCTTCAAGCGGGTAGATACAGCAGCCATCTGCAGGGTCAATGCCCTTCTATAACCCAGGAAACTCGCTTCTTGAGACCGAAGCCAGAAACATGGTACCAGAGAGTCACTCTAGATTTTTGATTGTGTTCCATTCCCGGCGCAAGATCAGCAAAGCCGAAGTGCTGCGTGTACCTAACCCAACAGCAGTTGAACAAGCCACCAACATCAAATACTAAAGAGGGGCAATAGGCTAACACAAGGAAGTGTCCCCAAGAAATCATGAAATCATGGAGTTTAGAATGTTGCGTTGTTTCTCACGCTGAACTTAGTCTTGGATGATTCTCTTTTTGGGCTTCCACCCTGTGCCTGATCCCAGGTGGTCTAGAATTGTTGTCAGCTCGCGTTGATCCTATTCACATCCCGATGGATCATTCAACTGCGGGTGGGTCTTATTCAGCCCTGGTGCTTCTATTCAGCTCCCGGTGGATCTTATTCAGTCCCAAGTTGGGCTTATTGAACCCCCGCTGGTCCTATCACGACGACAGCAAACAATGCCAGCCACGTGCCTATGTCTCAGTTGCCGTTTAGATGATACAGAGGCGTCTATGCCCTTGCCAATCGGAAGTGGTCAGCGCAGCCACAGTCAAGACGCTCGTTACAATGGGCGCTCGAGTCGTCGATCTGTCTCTCTCGTCGGGGGCCAGGAAATGCCCGTCAATACGTCCTCGACATTTCACTCAGCGACGTTAACCTCGATTCAGATGATGGCTCAAATGAGTTGTCTCGCTTGTGGCAAGGGAGGCGTGGAATCCCCAACGTTTCCATGGCCCTTTGCCGTTCCTCCTCCCTTTTAAGCCTGCGAATCTGCCTTCTTCAGCACGTCGTTTTCCCTTTTCCAGCCTTTGAGAACTGTTGGTCCCTGCATCTCATCTCAAATCACATTACGTCACCATGTCTCGCGCCGACAGAAACGACATCGAGTTGAGGCCTGCGGGCAAGGAGCCCGTCAGCGTCAACGCAGCTGCGAAGCCTGAGGAGGACTCTGCCGTGTACAGTCAGACACGGACGCGAAAAGTATTCTCTTTCTCCCAGTTGTTTGCTTTCTCCTTGACGTATATGGCACTATGGGAGGGCATGTGCTCGTAAGTTTACTTTTTATCATCTACTCGGGAAGACCCTGGCCATGGTCGCAGGCATGATACTGATATCCAGGCAGAAACATGTACTTTGCCCTTTACAATGGCGGCCCACAAACCTTCATCTTCAGCTTCGTCATCGTATTTTGCGGCGCCATTGCCCAAGCCGCTTCCCTCGGAGAGATGGCTTCCATCCAGCCCGTTGCAGGTAAATTCTAGTCTATACTGCATTGATCTATAGTGTATTGCCGGATCTAACAAGCCGTCGTTGAAATCTAGGTGCCCAATATCATTGGACGTACCACTTGGCACCGTCTTCGATCAAGAGATTCGCTACGTGGATTCAGGGATGGGCTACATGGTTCGGCTATGTCGCGCTTCTGGCGGCTATCGCCAACGTCACCATCATTATGCTAGAGTCCATGATCTCTCTCAACCACGCGAACTACGTCCCTGGAGGCTGGCACACATCTGTTCTGGTCATTGCTATGTGCTTTGTCCAGGGAGTGATGAATATCTATGCTTTCAGGATCATCCCGTGGGTCGAACTGGTTGCTGGAGTTCTACATGTCTGTCTCTTTGTCATTTTTGTTGTTGTGCTCGTAGTCATGGGCCCTCGCAATCCCTCTTCATTCTGGCTGGAGCGCAACATTTCCTCCGGATGGGATGACACGTATGTTGCATGGAATTTGGGAATGCTCACCTGTGTCTGGAGTTTCACTGGTAAGTTGGTGACTCTCCTTGGTTTACTTTCATTGTCTAACCGCATTCAGGCTTCGACAGTGCTATCCACATGAGTGAAGAGACCCGAAAGGCAAAGTCTGCTGTTCCTCGCGCCATGTTCTGGTCCATCTTTATGAACGGCGTTCTCGGTTTCATCATGGTCAACGTCCTCATTTCGGCCATGGGCTCGGTTGAGGAGATGCTTGAGAAGCCCAGTCCAATACAGGCCATCCTTGAAAGCGTCACAGGTTCTACCAAGGCTACTACCGCCATGATCGCTGGCCTTTTCGTCATTTCTTTCAGTGTCACCCTTGCCAACATTGCCTCCGTGTCTCGTCTCACCTGGGCTTGGGCCCGAGATGGCGGCATGCCGGCATACTTTGCCTATGTCAGCCCCAAACACCGCGTCCCTACTCGTTCCATTGTCCTTACCATTTTTCTCGTCTGTGCCCTTACCCTTCTCAACATTGGGAGCACCTCTTATGTTGCCTTTGGTGCCATTACTTCTGTGTCGTCGATGGCTCTGTACATCAGTTACGCCATTTCCATCAGCAGCATGCTCTACGCCCGCTTCAATTCTGGTGGTGTCCAGCTCGGCGAGTGGAACCTCGGTCAGTCTGGTGTGTACGTCAACGCATTCGCCTTGACGTACACCCTCTATGCCATTGTCTTTCTCCCCTTCCCGTCATCGCTACCTGTCACTGTCAAAGGCATGAACTACTGTGGTCCAGTCATGATTGCCGTGCTGGCCATTGCGGTTGGTCTCTGGTTCCTTTGCGCCAGGAAGCACTGGACCGGGCCCAACCTCACCATTCTCGACTTTGTGGTCGCGAAGGCTTGAAGAAGGAAAATATGATGGACGGCAGCGTACAATTGGAAGAGGTGCCATTGGTCTCCGCTCGGATGAATGACTGCATGTATATACTTGATTTCTGAAGCTCCTAATAGATCGAGTTAGTTGCTCGCTTCTGACGCTACCCCTGAGTGAGGTCAATATTTGGTTCGGTTGAGAAGAAAGGGGGAGACACCAAGCTGGAGGACGCTAACAAGAGTTGGGATGGAGATGCGCGGGGTTTAAGAAGAGAGACAAGATCCTGCTGATCATCACATCAGCCTCGGCTGTGTTCCTTCGGTTTTGCATGTTAGCGAGAATGAACTTGGACTCCCTGAAGCGCTGACAGACAGCACGACTGATCTTGCTGAGCGCCACCTACCAGGGGCCGAGAGTACCTGTCAACTTCTCGTCGCCAATGTACAGCCAGCCAGTTTGGGCGTATGGAGTGATGATCTGATCCAGTGCGCCTTTGACACAGTCGGGAGCTAGTATCGAGGTAGACAGGGGCACTCGGCGGGCCATGGTGCCTAACTTGGAGGGCTTACGTAGACGTACGAACATTAGACGGTTCATTGGTAGACCAATAGATAACGGCAAAAGACCATTTGAAGCCGTGCTACTGACTGACAGATGCATAAGCGGAATTCCCTCCCCTAGAGCCTGCATAGAAGATCTCGCCTGGGCTCTGTCGGTGCGGGGCTGGTCTATACTTGTAGGACAATAAACTCAAATCGGGCGTAACTGCCCCTGTGAACGGCCGGTAAGGCGTCACAGTCAACATTAGGGGTAACATGATAGGGCGGAGTATACGCATGGTGTCCTACGGCAATCTAAGCATCTCAATGCGAACAAGTCAGCATCGCGAGAGTGCCTCGTCCAAAGGCTTGACATTCACGTCGCAGGTAGCACTATAACCTCATGGGCGTGATACTGGTGAGATAGCTACGAGGCTGTTGGCCAGATGCGGCAGTAATTCTATGCAGGGGCCGTCAGGCTGATCAAGGAAACCTTGTGTGTTTGATGGTTAGGATTAGGAGGCCCTCCGTGGCCCACTGACTGACTGATCTAACCAGTGAACCGGACCTCGATATTAACCCGCACGTCCGCATCTGCCCCGTAGGGTAGGGCCCTCTTGTTAGCGAGGTTGACCCCGTAAAGTCTGTCGATCAGAAGGATAAGTTAAACCATGTTCGATACCGATCGCCTTCAGCTCAGCGCTCCGAGTATACCAGGAACTTGTCTTTCAATATCTGCGTTGGCCGTCATGTTCACGATGGCAACGGCCCATCAGGCAACGACCTATTATTAGTTGAAACAGCTGACGGTAATACGGAGTCTTGATGAGGGTGTTTGGATACGAGAAGACGGGCGGGCAAAACACAGGCCAGGTCTATAACTCACTGCTTTCCGTTGATCATTTGAAGCATTGTCCGGACCTTCAAGTGATGCCCTACCTAAATTGATGTAACGTTGATCGTTACGACGGTGGGTGGGCATGGCGACATGGATTAAGCCCAGGGGCGTTTTGTGGCTGGTGCGGCTGTGTCCGAAGCTACTGTAAGCTGTGGGGTGCGCTCCAGCCAATGGGAGGCAAGTGGCTTCGCCAAGTACTCGGTACCTGTGCGGCAGCTCAAGCTTCCCAGGATCGTAAGTACCTTCCTTACCTGATCTTGTGGCTTTTGCGAGACAAGGCTGACCCCGCAAGGTCTCCCGATGCAATGCCAAGGGGATAAGCAGCCGAATACTCGTACATAAACCTTTGAGATCTGTAGACTAAATGTCAAATGTCAAATGGCCCCATGGGACATGACACGGTAGGGCCATGGGACATGAGATGGCAGGGGGCTGTTGTGTTGGTCAGAGCAGCAAAGTCGTATATGATATTACTGCCCCTGAAAGAAATATGGGTCTAATAATAGGACACCCGTTTGTCGCACGCGGGCCGGCCATTCCTTCGCATGCCCGTTTACTAAATTCGTGGTTACTAGAATCTTTCCCGCCGTGATGCCAAGTGATGTAGACTTCAACTGGACGAGACAAGATATATATATATACCTACAGTAAGACATTTTCATCCGCGACCAAGGTCTGACAGGTCTCCAATGACGGCCTGACAGGTCCTCAATGACAGGTGAACGGATAAACCCATGCAGTTCTAGATTCATCTAAAAACGAATCTAGCGTCCGAACCGGATCGGTCGGCCGGGAATCAGGAGCGTTAGGTATCGCCGAAAGGCACGCACCCACCCTCAGTGAAGGAAAAATTATGGGAATAGCTACGCCGTGCCCAATCGTTGCGATAAAACGAGGCTATTCGCCCCACCTCGTATACTTTTGATACGGTGGTGCCATTGACGTGAGCCGCACGTTGGTGCATCTCGATGCTCCTGTTGGTTGCCTGTTGGTTGCAACCTGATGGTCGCTATCAACTGGCCCAGGAGCCGAATCGCTGGCAATTTCCTGCCATGTCCTGCCACGTCCTGCCTTGTCCTGCCATGATCCGATATTTATACAAAAAGGGTTTGTCGGCCGCCCACTCTTTTCCAGACCTGTCACGTCCAACACGTTGCAACTCTCGCACGGCTTCAAGACCGACCCCCTTCTTTCAGTGGATCGTCTCGTCCCAAGTTGACAGTATTTCGAAACTCTCTTCGTATCGCCTTGTTGCCGACCGTTCAAGATGATGGAGGACATGTTTTTCAGCCAGATCAACCGGCGGAAGGGGGTCATCCTGGCCATGCTCTTCATGGTCTTGTTCGGCCTGGGAGTACACATTTATGGCCTGGGTTTCTCGACAATCCACGAATACCCGTTCCGGTAAGTCGACCGCCAAAATGCCAAGTTTTTCTTGTCCAAATAGATAGTCTGACAAACGCTTGGCTAGAACCTCGATTGGAAGCATGAGCCCACCACCGACTATCGGAGAGAATGCACCAGACCTGATGCATTACATGTGGAAGCCCTTCCTGCACGACATTAATTCTACAAAGTTCGAGACAAAGGAAGGTCGCAAATACGAGATCCCCAAAGAAAACCACCGTTGGTCGCAGCCGCTGGGCAAGAGGTTGCTCATCCTGGATGTCGACACACGACTGGACAAGAGCACCGGCTCCATGATGAACGAGACGTTGGAATCCCAGACCATGACGGGGAGGACTGCGGGCATGATGAACCACTATCTCTACGGTATGCGCCACCTTAGCTGTACTTTTGAAGCGTCTTTTTGCTAAACTGCCTCGCCCTCGACAGCCATGATTCACGGATACGATTACCGATTCGTCCGAGCTCCCAACTACCCCGACCGCCATGGCACATGGGTCAAGGTGCCCATGATCAAAGAAGCCCTCCAGACTCACGACTTTGTTGTCTTCCTCGACGCCGACGCCAGCTTCATGCACCCAGAGGTGCCCTTCGAGTGGCTCATGAGCCTATGGAACGTGACCGAAAACACCCTCATCGCCATGGCCAACGACCCGGACTCGGGGAGAAACCGCGACGCCAAGGGCAAGGTGATGCAGAACACGGGCTTCGTCGTTGCCCAGCAGAGCGAGCGGACGCAGGAGCTCTTCGACAAGTGGGACGCCTGTCCCACCGAGACAAAGTACCCGGGATGCAAGAAATGGGCCAAGGACTGGGCGCACGAGCAGGCCGCTTGGGCAAACTACGTGCGCTACGACTACAACTCGTCCGAGGAGCTGCGTGTGATTCCGTGCATGGACGGCAACGGCGCTCCCTACATTGGCGACAAGTCATGCGGCGGGGTCTTTGTCCGCCATCACTGGTTTCACAAGGACTATCCCGTCAAGGACTTGCATCAAATCATCCTCGACACGTTTGTGAGCCGCTTACATGCGCAGTTTCACCAGGATAAGAAAAACACCTTTCTCGATGCGAGTAAGTACAGCTACCCTCTGGATCATTTACGGATATAGATAGACACGGACATATATTTCAGGGCGTTACGGATAGATTGGTGGGATGTATGTATAATAATGATAGACGAACCATACTCGGACTGACAAAGTTGGTTCTTGAGATTGGTGACGGCCAAGCGTTTTCAGTCTGATAATGAATGATACCTCTGTTGTCTGCCTCGTGAAGGATTTGTTTCCCTGCAACTAACTGCCTCTAGTTGCTATGCAGTATGTGAATCGTCTTCATCTCCAAACTGCCTTTTGTTATTGGAGAGCAATCGGATCATCCGGACCCTGTGGCGCTCACTGCATAACGCCGGGCAGGCCGGTTAATTTAGGTCTAGGCTCTCGGCTATCCTGTGCCGCCCTCGGGGCTCATTCTTAGTCTACGCCGGAAGAGCCTAACTACTTTCACATGCTTCATCTCGTACGCAGGCTGTTTCATATCGAAATGAGACCGTCCTCGGCAAGTTCTATTGGTTCTCACATATCTTCAACTCAAAGACCCCCCTCCCACTCTAATAAATACATACGGAGCATCAAATGAACGATGAGCCTCATACCACGTGGCGTACCAAGCCCGTATAGCCATTAAACCCCCGGTCCATCACTCATTGATCCGGTGCTGCCAAACCTCCTGCTCCGCACGGGCACTATAAGTACTTGCCCCGAGAATATCTCTCATCTGCTGCACACCGGTAAACAGAACCTGCCTGGCCACAAACCAGCGGATACCCTCATGACAGGGAGGGCTCGTCAAGCTTCCCTGATACGTCCAGAACTCGTTGAAGTACAAGACACTTTCGAGAAGCAGCTGATGGTCAAACGTGGCTTCCTCCGTAGTATTCTTATCGTTGAATCCGATCATCTTGGGCAACTGCTTAAAGAAGGGATTGTCCGAGTTACCCGGATCAAGACGAATGGCCAAAACGGCTCGTTCGTGGCCAGTGGCGTTGACGTGGACGAGGTGGAGCTCTGCCTTTGAGCGATCGCCTCCGACGGAGTGATCGGCGGGCGAGTGAATATGCCAGCCTTTGAGGTAGACGGTTTCATCGTCAAACGAGGCCGAGGGATTGTCCTTCCAATTTTTGTCTTCGTTCATAACGGTAAATGCGGGACCATAGCCCCAGTTAAAGAAGTTGCCGGTGACATTGGAAGGATAGTTGAAGCTGAGTCTATGGTTCAATGACAGCCCATTGTTGAGATTCAGTGCAATAGGTGACTGCTGTGTTCCAGTCTGGCACATGGCGTAATCTGTACAGTCATTAGAATTCTTCTTTGTAAGGCTGTGGAAGAGTCGGGGTACATACCTGGGTTGATGCGGCCCCAGTTGAAGGATGCCTCATACGCCCAATCTGTCTCTCCAGGGGTAGCGCGGGGGCTGATGTGCCGCTTCTTGTTCATGAGTGGGCGGTGATTGTCGTGCGTAGGACAAGAAAGCACCCCGGCAATCTGAACCGCCCCCACAAAGAGCTGGAGAACGCGCATTTTGCTGGTTGGAAGAGATACAGGGGACCAAGTAAGTAATGAGCGTGTGTTGATGAAGAACTGAGTGAGGTATTGGATCGATAGTGCGTCTCAATCTAGGAATGGCCAAGATATATAATTACGGCTGAGACAGTAACTAATCCTACCGGCTCGACTAGACAGGCATAATGACACTAACTGTCACTGCCAAGATGAGGCGGTGCACTGAGCAGCGTCATAGTTAGAGACATTGGAAGCTCAGCAAAAGCCATGTACTACCCACGTGCCTGGGACTTTTGCTGTTCTAGTAAGGCTAGTATGCGAAGGTTTTCCAACAAGTCAGGCAGTCGGTGTTCCCGTGTAGCAGTCGCGGAGCGTGGAGAATTTACGAGGTCCGAGTCGCCAATTCATCTACGTAGTACAGTTTCGAGTCCCATGAAGCCGAGCTTCCTTGGAACGCCCCTAGCCGCGATAGGGCGTAAAAAAGGGCCGTTTATCAAGCGCGGCGCTTGTGGCCGTTAGTCTTCTGGCAGTGATAAGGATCCTCGAGCGTAACCCCAGACTCCGGCTTAGCTTCGGTAGATGCTAAACGTTTGTGCCATGGGTCGCCTGCTCATAACCAATGGAAGTTGAAACTGCTCAACGGCAAAGTTCAGACTAGCAGAGACGCGTGGCCGGGGCTTGGGGGTGAAGCAATGGTTTGATTACACTCTGACAGGTCTTCTCGTAAACCTAGGGGAGAGTGGAGACAAGGGTCCCGGCTCAAATAGGGGGTCCTGGCTTTTGAATGAGCTTCTAGACTGCCTACGGCCCTTCCGTAAATGAGATTTGCCTGTTGAGCACAGCCTCAACTGTCCTTTCCCCCATAGAGCTAACCTCGAAGGTTACCAGAAATCCGGGCGCAGCCACCTGGCGCAAGCAGCAGACATGGTGCCAACGGCTTGGCATCAACCTTATTTATCAACGTCCTGCCCCGTTCAACGGTCTAAGCCAAGAAAACGTCACCTTTAAGGTTAAAGAAGCCAAGATGGAAGTAGTTGCTAACGGCGAACCGCTTGGCTGGGTTTCGTATAGACGACCTGGCGCCGAGGACTCCGGCACTAGGCGGGTAGTCGACTCGGCAGTTGGGCTGCATGGAGCATGGCTTATAGTAGGGTGAGAGCTCAGTTACGAGTCTGGGGATGTAGACAAAACTTCCTTAACTCAAATGTATGCCAAGATGACCGATCGCGCAATCTGAGTATTTGTAGGCGATCGCGGCACAGGATGTCGATGCACGTGGCCCTCGCAGCTTGGACGCTACCAGTATGCACGCCACGCAACAGCTCAAACTCACCAAGAGCAACAAAGAGTTTGTGTAATACGGAGTCACAGAGATGGACTAATCTTTTCAAGGCTCAACCTGAATTAACGGCCTGAGGATCACTCTCAAGCCTTGACCCATCGCTTCTAATGCTGGACAGACTATGAAAGACACCCAATTCTGCATCGTGCAACCCATGAGCCAGACCCGACCTGTGGGATGCCTGTTGCTTGAGCCGTTTGCCGCTAGACCGTGTACGTGAAAGCACTACGACACTCGGTAGGCTGATGGGATGAGTTGTTTCGGCAGTTGAGAGCCCAGGAACAACTGTTCTGAAGATTGGCCGAAGCATGGGAAGACAGGCTGGTTGATTTCGTTAGCTTCATCCGACATTGGTCCGAGGGTTTGGATCTTTACCAGAAAATACTGCCATGTTTATTTCCACGGCTGCCCACATCACGTTGAGGGAGACTTCTTTCGGCATTTCTCTTGTCCTTGGGTTATATCTGATAGATTGGACAAGCACAAAGACTGAGGCAACACAGACTCTTGAAAAGAGGTCAGGAGGGTTTCCGGCTGAAAGGAAGGGAGTTTCGAGAGGCGTACATTGTTCCAGAGGTGAAAAGTCCAACAACAGCGAGCTTTTGGTTCATAGGCAAATGCATCTTCATGACTTCGATAACGGGCAAGGCTAATATGACGCAGTCCATTAGACAATGGATCAGGATCGTGGTGAAGAAGAAGGATGCTTCATTGAATGGGCAGTTGGCGCCTTTGATGGTCTTATCCCAGTAGGCTTGGACGGGAACGCAGTGAAATATCACCATGAATGTTCTGATGGTGATCCATATGGTTACAACAACGAAAAGGGTGAGGATAGGAATCCGGATCGAGGTGTATTTGAAGACGCGCCAATAGAAACAGAGGATGGCCAATTTTGCCGAGGCAATTGACGAGGCGTAGAAGAGTTCGCTGAGCCAGAGGAGCAGTCGCGACTTTTCCCGGATGCGATCGGCTTCGTCCTCATCGTGGATGGAGCTGAGTGACTGGCCAAGTTTATAGCAGACAGTCCCTGGAGAGCAATTAGCAACAGGGAATAAGCCACATTGATATGCTGTGCGTACAGTAAATGGTGACGGAACAATACGCCGATACAAAACCCTGCAGTTGAACCGTTGAGCATGCGCGGAAAACCCTTGTTTAGAGCGTAAGGGAACGTACCAATGCCACACACGCTAGATAATCATCAAACCATAGCTTCATCTTTGTCATTTTCCGGGCCTTCAGCCGCAGCACCAGGGCCAGAATGGCAGCGGCCCATGTGATGGAGACTGCGGCATAGATGTTGGGTTGCAGCCCAGTCATGGCTGCGGCTGCGGCTGCTGGATGCTGGATGCTATGAGGTCGGTAAGGCCGCCAGAAGCATCTTGGATTGGAGGCGGTTCCTGAGATAAGGAAGGGTCTCTATCTCTCTCGGTCTCAGCTCAGCTCAGCTCAGGGTCTGCAAAGATAAAAGAGGGGAGAGAGTCGTCAGCATTTAAGACGCGTCGATCACCCCAACCCCGGATCGAATGTTTATGCGGTGGAGAGAGAAATTTTCCTGGAGGTGGAACCTGGGGTTGCTTGTGCCGCCATACTTTGTTAAGGATAGTTAGTGTCGGGTGATGAAGCCGATGGACCGGTCCTAAGAGTCCCGGGCACTTAGTGCTGATTCCCATAAAGCTCTTCCTGAATTGAGGGATATAAAGCACGACCGCTACTCGCCGGAGAGCAATGAAGGCCTTCCGCCTGGCTTTTAGGGAGTACTGAGTGGTGAAATGTCTATCTCAGCTGATCCTATTGGCGACTGGAGACACAGCCATGTCAGCCCCTGACATATGCTAAGGTGGATCAACCCACCTCGGACTCTCGGAGGAGTCGGAATCCGTGGCTACGTTCTGACGTTTATGATCCATCATCATTCAGTCGCGTGCCTACGAAGCTAGACAACGCGGGGTCAATAAGTTGGGGTCAAGTAAGCTTGGAGGATGATGGCTCAATGATAGTTACACAACTAGCCACTGACACTTTCCCTGAATGGTCAAGACCTTATACTACGTAGGTTCTGGTGAATTAGAGTCAACTCAAATCTTCCAAAAACGGAGACCCAACTGATGGGAAAGGATAGCCAGCCTTAAGCTAGCTCCCGAAATTCCCGTCGAGCTACCCTCTCAAACACCTGCTCTGTAAACATATTCTCCACGCTCACCACCTTCCCATCTACCACCTCAAAGACGAATTCGTCCCCTGACCCCCAGAACCCAACGTCAAACCACGTCTGACACCCATTGTCAAAGAGTCCCTGGCCTCCCTCCACCTCAGCACGCGGACCAATGGGGCGTTCCTGGGCGACAGCACGGAACGAGATGCGCTGGGATGTTCCAGAAGAAGACTTCGCACCGATGGGATAAAGGCGCACAGCGAGCTTGTTCGAAGGGAGCGGAGAGGAGCCTGGAAGCGTCAAGTTGGCGCGCCACTCAGAGCCGTTGACAAACCACGACGTTAAGCCCAACCCTGGGTGACCCTTATCCACAGTCAAAGTGAGATTCGAGCTATTGGAGGCGTCGGAGAAAATGCCCGCGTAGTTTCGAGCTGCATCCTCTGCCCCCGCGTGCTCCGCAGCCGTCACAAAAGCTGTTCCCACGGCGTCACGGAGAGGCGCGCGAGCTCCGATTGCGGCGGGACCAGCTACAAGCACGGAATAGCCGATTCCATGATCTGGGGAAAGCGCAAAAACAGTGGCGTATCCAGCATTGCCGCCGAGCTTGGTATAAAGGTCCGAGACGCGGGTGCGCCTGGAACCTGCGGTAACTGGGAGCGTCAGGCGGTTGATTTCCCAGGGCGCGCCGACGCTGTAGGTCAGAGATGCGGTGCCGGCGAGGGGCTTCATCCAGCGTCGGGTCGAGGCTGAGGATAGAAGCTTGGAGTTGAGGATGGAGAGACCGATTGTCCGCAAGTCTGCGCTGTTGGAGTAGACGCCGCCCGACCTACGCTGGGTATTAGGAACGAGGCAGATCGGGATAAAGAGGTCAGCGGGGGACGTACGGCGCAGTCACTTGATTATCATAGCCCCATGAGGACACAGCCGCCGAACCTGGGAGAGCCAGCGCGTTGACGTTCTTACCCTCGGGCCTCTTTGACGAAGAGGCGTTCAGTCCTAGGGGTGCAGCAAGGACACTCTGGATTGCTTCGTTGTAAGATAGACCAGTGAGACGCTGCAACACAACACCTAGCATGGCGAATCCCGCATCTGAGTAGATAGCTGCCTGGAATGGAAGAGCCACAGGCCGTTTTTGGTCCTTCATCAAGGCGAGGAAGTCTGGCCGAATTGTCAGCCACCAGGACCAATAGTGAATAGTACAACGCACCTTTAGTACTGCATCCTTGCGGTGTGCCGTAACACAGAGAACTCTCAAGAGCTAGAGAAGGATTAGTACTGCGAGTATTTGATTAATGAGGGTTGAACACTGGAAACTTACGGACTCCTCCAGAGCCTGCCTGCTGTGACGCAAGCGCACCGACAGTAACATCTTCCCACCTGATCTTGTCTAGAGGATCACTCTCAGGGTTCCCTGCAAGCTCAGGCACATAATCCGTCACTGGATGATTGAAGATGCCCAGACCGGCGTGGGCCAGAATGGCGTAGACAGTGAAGATCTTGGAAACGCTACCAGTGCGGAAGATTGTGCCGTCATCAAGGTTGCCAGTGGTCAAGGCTCCTTCCAGTCCCTGCCCAGCATGATAATAGGTATAGAGGGATTCGTTTGTTGCGGTCGAGAATACGTCAATGGCGAAGGATGTGTGGGTGCGGTTGATGACTTGGGTCGAGAAGAGAGACTCGACAAGCCCTGGGAAGCTTGACTTTGCGTCGCGGATTGCTTTGGTTTCGGATAAATCAAAACCTGATGGAAAGACGGGGCCGAGATTGGGGCATTCTTCAGTTGGAGTGCTTTGCCCGATTGAGCTGAGGGCGAGAAAGAGTGACGAGGATAAAGAGAGGGCCCTCATGGTGTTGAGCAGGTAGAATCCAAGAAGGGCTTAGGGGTTAGGGGACATGATAGATTGGCGTGCTGAGTCGAGAGGAGACGCCATGTTCTTATATTCAGTTGATTTATATTGAAGTTTTGTAGCACATGAGACGTTCTAGGTAGTATAATGAATGGCGTGGTTGGCTTCTGCCCAGGATGGAACCTAACCGTGACCCTTTTTGGTGGCTTGTGCCGCTGAGTATCGAAAATGCTGCCGAACTCCGGGATAAACATGGGGCAAAGCCGGAGTTGGTCGCTGTGGCTTAGCGCCTGAGCGCTACAAACCTCCCTAAATTGGCTAATGGCCCCCGCTGAAGCCGGATTTGAGAGTCGACCGGGACTCATCTCATTTCCGGTCTGACAGTCTCTATACCTACATGTTAGTCGATAAGCCCAATTACCCTGCACCCGGGTATGACAGAGCGGCTAAAGAGTCCTTGACGTCATGACCGCAAGTTGAACAAGACACAAAATACGACGGTGATTGTTGACTTGGAGAATTCAACATCTTCTCAAAAATGTCAACTGCTTCCTCTCATTCAATCCTCCGGACAATACCTCGCATAGTTCTCATATGCGAGTACATATTGGGAGGCTTCCCTCGCCTCACCTCCTGGCCCTTCACATCCCTCCACGCCCGAATTTACCGCAAATCGCGCCTTACTGCACCCCATCTGTACCCAGTATTTCCCTTCTGCCGACAAGACCAGATCACCTGGCATATGCGTTACACTGGAGCCCTAATGCTCGCCGAAGCCTTGCTCCTCACTCTTCCACAAACTCGGCAGAGCCTTGCAACCTTGTTCATCAACAGTTTTCTCACGGGCGCTGGATGCTGGAGTCAATCGAGGGCCGGGCTGCCGTTCTGGCTTCCAGTCACCAATTTCTTCTTGGGATGCATAGTGTTTGCTTTGCAGAGGTGATGGGTAATACCTTGTTATTATGAACGCT
The DNA here is from genome assembly GCA_014899095.1 of Fusarium buxicola. Taxonomy (NCBI): domain Eukaryota; kingdom Fungi; phylum Ascomycota; class Sordariomycetes; order Hypocreales; family Nectriaceae; genus Fusarium; species Fusarium buxicola. The sequence goes on from JAAVUK010000349.1 coordinate 122,662, forward strand.
CTGCAGCTACTGCATCAAAACGAAGAGAAGAGTGAAGATGGCATTAGGTTGGAAGACCTTGGATTAACGGCTAGACCGAATGATTAATCCCGTATATCCAGCTTTGACGGCCTTGGCTATCTTCTGGGTTGCTGGCTTAGCACAGGGCCGCTCCGTTCCTCCAACGGGTGACATCAAAGTCGGGATAAGGATAGGCTGTCATGTTGATGAGTTCCGCCAGAGGAGTGATTTTGCCGTGAGTAGGGAACACGCTGCGAATATGGTCAGCTGCAATCCCCGGCAACTTGGCACAACACTTACATAGCGTCGCGGGTCAAGCCATCGCCAAGGACCTGATCCAGCCACTGCCTCATCAAGCCCTGATTAGACGCCTCAGCATCCAGTCCCGCCTCCCATGCATCGGCTTCAAACACGACAATAGACGAGTTAGCGGTGGGGCATCTCTCGGTCACGGCTACATATGTCCAGTCGGCGGCATGTGTGGCCTGTTGCTCCCAGTTGAACCATGCTTGAATCTTGTTGTCGCGATGGACATATGGGTGGGTTTGACTGGTTCTCGCGTTAGAAATGCACATCTCATTTGGAAAAGCTCACTCACTTGAACGTTACAAAAGTGGCTCCGGGGATGCTGGACCAGTATTCGACAGCAATCTCAGGCACGATGAGTTTGGCGCCAGCTGCCACGTAGTCGGCGGTGCCTCCAGAGTGATCACGGTGATGATGTGTGGGCTGCATAGCTTGTCAGCGACATAATATCCTCGCAATCAGCTGGACTATGACTTACCGCAACATGAGTGATGGGCTTCTTCAGATTATCGGCAACCCACTGCATCACAGCCTTGCTCCATTGAGGCGGCGCATCGCACACGATGACCTCGTCTTCAAACTCAATGACCAGCTGCTTAGCGCCGAGATCATTGCTGTCGTCGATGATAACCCAGTGAACATTGGGAAGGTCGCTCAGCGGGGTCTTGGCCTTTAGGTTCTCGACGCTGGCGTTTTGACGGCACTTCCGAGCATGTTGGAGCTGAACTCAGTGAGGAGTCCCTCCGAGACGTTGGGATTCTTCTTGGGTGCAGCCTTTGGGGCGAAGCTCTTATCATCGGAAATGCCGTCGAAAAAGTCAGACGGAAACTCGGGGTTCAAGGTGACCTTGTCGATAACAAAGTCTTCCAGCACCGCGTTCAGACGCTGGGTGGTGGAGTTGTAGATGGTCTGGACAGTGTGCGGGAACTTGATGTCGCTGACTTTCTTGTAGTCTGAAAGATAAAGATCCTTCGTCGAGGCGCCGTAGATAGGATGGTCCTCGTTGGTGCGGATGATATAAGGGATCTTTGACTTCGGATCCAGAATGACTGTAATCTCGCGACTAGGATCATGAACTGCCAACTATTAGGGGTTTACTTCTATCAAAGGCATCATTACTCGTACCAGCTGGAAATTCAATGCCATTGATATCCACCGTTATGGCCGAGATCGACTTGGTGTCCTTCATCTGCACGGCGGTCAGTAACAAACTGATATGGTAGTCAGGAAAGAAAACTTGCGTGATAGAGCAAATGGGGAGATAGCATTTGCGCCTGCAAAACCAGGCTGTAGGTCAGTGCAGCTTCACAAGTCAGCAAATCATTGATCATCCACTGAGGGCAATCATACCGTCAGTGTAGCCGGATGCAAGCTCCTGAGGCAGGAAAATCTGGTAATTTCCCCTGACATAGCAGGCAAAGCCATCCTTGCCCTCATTCACAACCAATGAAAAGTCGAAAGGTTTGAGTTCAAGTGAACCCCAGGACCAGTAGCCTAAGCCAGTAAGCAAAACCCAAATTAGCCTGGGCGACTGCCAGGAGACATACTCGAAGGAACAGAGCGACGGTCGATTCGCTGCTCGAGAAAGCCCTCGGTGAGTCTGAAAGAGATATTCTGCGATCCAGAGACAGCAACAGAGGTATCAGCTCTCATCAATTCGTAGCTCTGCATAAGACTGCGAGATCGAAAGATTCTGAATTCATTAGTACACCGTATGTGTTTCAGTCTTGCAGAGCCTGAATGCGTACCTTGGCGAGTGATAAGTCAAACCCTTGAGTTCTCCAATTGGTCCCTCGCCTCCAAGGGCTTCAAGAGACTCTTTCAAGAGTTCTTGAGGAGAGAGCGACGCCTTGGGTAGCGCAGTTGCACTTACCACTGAGGCAAGGCCCAAGAGAGTCGCCAGGAGTTGCCTGACTGCCATTGTTTACAAGTATCAAGAAAAAGTATAAGAGATTGATTTGCGTTTCGGAAATGCTAATCGCTGTCGATTTCGGCCTTGATTGACATGCTTGATAGACATATGCAAGACGATCTTATATATCACTTACTCGTGATTCTATCTCTAGAGGTTACTAATTCATGTTGCATCTCATTTGGTCCAGACTGATCCATCTGACGAGCGGTAGTTGAGAATATCATTTTTCCGTGCCCCAATGATAACAAAAGATATATCAGATTACCAACGCCTCGAATTGGCTTAGAAATCAAGTCGTCCTGAGAGCTCAGCCTCAGTCTGATGACGTCTAACATCAGAATCGACCGACGAAGATGTTGAGCGCCTTAAGTGATCAGCACTAGAGGAGATTGGCCGATGCGACGGCGAGCCTTTTTCTAAGGTTGCCAACTTAGTAATCTTGAGTTTAGCCCGACGTGGCGTACTTAGCATCGGAAAGCGGCTCCTTATTAAAGACCGCGCTTCTCTCTGAAAAGGCGTGTCTGAGACCTCAAGAGCGGGCTTGACTTTCTGGCCGCGACCGCATTTCCTTAACCAGATTGACTCAAGACCCAACAGAGAAGACCATGAGTGCCTCGGGAGAGAGTCCAGCGGAGACGCGCCTTAACCGAACCTGCGAGGTATTCCCGCCCTTGCCCAACCAAGGGGACTCAGCTAATGCATATGTCAGGGGTATCGAAGGAGAAAAATCAGGTGCATTCCAGACCCTTCAGAGACAGAGAATTTGTCCAAAAGATGCACCCGATGTACCAAGCTGGATATCGAGTGTACTTTCAATGCTCCAGCCACCAAGAAAAGACGGAGACGCAATGAGACACGAATTCGTGAGCTTGAGCAAAAGCTTGAGGAGGTTCAGCGGTCTGTTTCAAAGGATCACAGATTAGATCTTTGGACCCCGTCAACCTCGGAAGCCTCGACGACACCGGCAAGCACCAATGAGCATCTTCTGGGCCCCGGTAGGATCGCGGGTACGTCTCCAGGGCGTCCAGTATCCCGCGAGACAGTCGATGAATTGGCCGGCAAGGAGGACCCTATAACTCGAGGCGTCGTCGAGGAATCCCTGGCCGAAGAGCTTTGCGTCAAGTTCTGCACCGAGCTCTTACCACGCTATCCCGTGATCCTACCGCCAGCGCCCCTTTCATGGCGAGCTCTTCGACAACATCGTCCAGCTCTTTTTCGGGCAATGCTGGCAACGGCATCAAGCAGTTTCAGACCGAGCCTTTGGAAATCGCTTTTCCAAGATGCAGAACGATACGTCATGGAGCAGGCCATGATTTTGGGCCGGAAATCTCTCGATCTTATTCAGGCGGCCTCGGTTCTCGCGACTTGGAGTCATCCCCCAGACAGGTTTCAAGATCTTAATTTCGGCCAGTTTGTCAATATTGCAGCCACCATGGTGATAGATCTGCGGTGTTCAAACGACAAACAATACCATATTCTGTCTTCCGAAAACGAGGCATCAAAAGCTGGGGACTATCTGGAAGCCGCCAGGACCTTCTCGGCTTGCTATCTCCTCTGCTCTAGGTATGCCTGCATGGTTCTTTCAATCAACCAATACACGCTAAATATTACAATCCAGCATTGCACTGTCATTCCGTCGGCCCAACACCCTTCGCTACGGTTCTTGGGTACGAGACTGTACCAATATCCTGGATCCTCCGTCAATCGCACACATTGGAGACCGTCGCTTGGCAGCATGGATCCGGCTGCAAAGGCTCGCTGAAGAGAGCCTCACAATGGTCGGCATAGACGAGGGATCGCCAATCAATTTCTCGGATTCACGCACTCGTCTGATTCTGAAAGGCGGCTTTGAGCGAGTGAAAGACTGGAGGCGGAACCTCTCCGAAGATATCTTGAATGGTGCGACGAGCGTGTCTACTGTCGTCCTCTCCTGGACTAACGTTTGTAGAAACCCTCGACATTCACTACCACATGATCCTTCTCAGCTTTTGCGAACCCGGCCTTTACGATAACCACGAGATCCAAGACTTCCGGCCTCCTTACGCTATCCACACCTTGCCCTTGACGGACGTCTTCACCCAAGACTCGCCGCAGTTTGTCGACGCACGCATAGAGTGCTTAGACATTGCGCGCAACCTCATCGATCTGTTCCTCCGGTTTTCAGCCGAAGTTTTGCAGCAGGTGCCCGTAATTGTCTTCACGAGGATGATGTACGCGGTCGTGGTAATCATCAAACTCGAGGTATTCAACAGGCCCTCCTCAGAGGTGACATACGTGTCGAAAGACGAACCAGTGTCTGCGATAGGTATCCTGCGCACCATTCTGGGTAGGCTTGCGTTAGCCTCCGATGGCTCACGCTTCCGTGTCCCGGCTACTTTTCATGCTGTGCTGCAAAGGCTACTCAGTCGGTGTGGCGAGAGTTACTCGCGGCTGCATTTGGGGCAGGATGAAATCATCGAGCCTCTCATGAACCTGCAAGTCGAAGATTCAGGGCTTGAGAGCTCAGTCACTCCTCCAGTCGTGCATATGGAGCATTTACCGGCGCAGCATCAAGTATTTGACGTTGAGCCTGTGCCCCAGCACATGGACGTTGGCGCTTTTCCGGATCCATCCATTCCTTTCAATGACTACTTTCAAAGCGCCCCAGATGATGTTGCAGCTATGATGTTTTGGAACAGCTTTCTTGGAGACGGATATTTTCCTATGAACCCCGAGCAGTGTTATGATACCACTATGAACCACCAGTAACGGTTCTGCCGAGTGTAATGCGATGCAATGTTGTTGATAGCGGGGGTTTGTTTATCTGAAAGAGGACAATTGATTCATTGGTCAGTTTGAAACTCATTGTTCTCAAATAGCCCTGGCTGGACGCCGGCTAGGCAACCCATGGTGACCTGAAAGGCCTTGCTCCCGTTTTGGACTTTGAAGGTGCAGGGAGGCTAGTCTTGGACCAACCGGGCCTACGGGAAACCCTGGTCGGTATTGAGCCGCTTCTCTCGGGGTACTATTCAGCCTTGTGGGAACGTCATGATGTAGGGTTGCGATACTCGTCTCGCCACCTGCAGGTGAGTGAGTGGTGTAATGCTGCCCCTGGAATGTCGTGCTTCGGATCCCTCTTGCGGCTTTATGACTGATTCAAAATTGAGGCTGCAAGTGGGGGAATACGAAAGGGGGGAATGGTGGTTGATAAGCGGCGCAATTGTGAACTCTTTGCTGTTCATGACTCCGGTTTGTTGCTAACACGATTGCGTGCCAGCATCAACAAGATCTTTTGATCGCAGGGCATGAGCAAGAGGGTCATGGAGTATCCGAGCCATCCTTGAACAATGCTTAAGGGTGGCTAGAGACTGGATGGAGAACCTGGGCCTTGGCTCTATTGTTTACGAGTGACAACTTTGCACCCACCAACGCGCACTGCGTCCGGTCATAGCAATTTGACATTTCCTCCAATCAGCTATCCCACGGTACTTCTCGGATGTCAGGTCCACGGACGAGTTAAATCTGAGTTTTTATTAAGCTTTGAGATTGGATTGCCGAGGCCCGTCGGTGTTTCATCCCAGACAGGGGACTAGCCGATCATCTCACCTCACCTGCCAGACTTGGATTGGTAATACTGTCTGTACTTTAGTGTAAAATCCTAACTCAGGATACGATTACAGCATACCATAGGATCCAAAGGACTTAATATCCGTCCAATGACGATCTAACCATTCAAGGGCTCTTGAGTCTGACAAGAACTTTTGCCAGTATAGGGAGGCGGGGGTTGCACGGAGTACGGAGAGATTGCGACCCCTTTCCTGCATGGTCTATCTGGCCTGCCTGATTTAGTTGTTTTATCCGCAGTCTAGCGTATATGTGAGAGGTGATAAGGACCGCAGATCACTTCCATATAGTCTAAGCATCCGCGGTCTAGGTAGACACAGCGTTGCCCGCCAAGAGGAGTGGACGTAAACACCTTCTGAATTTGGTCGGTTCCCGCTCAAGACGAATGGGTGTTAATCTTGTCAAGGTCAAAAGTGCGACTCTATGTAGAAATTGATTGGCCTAGTTCCTTGGCCAGCGATCACAAGACGCAGGGTTACCATAACACAACAATCCATATCCAAGCAGGAAGAATGTCCACTACGTAGTACTATCTCTATTTTGAAACGGTTGCACATTCCATAATCATATAGCCTTACCTGTGGAAATAAATAAAAGGCCCCTTCATTCCCCTTCCTTACTCCCCACCCCAACCTATCGATTCCCCGTTATCGTTCATTCTTCTCTGGTCCATTGTTCTGCTCAGGATTCAAAATGGTTCGTGCTACATTTTATCTCAGCACTGTAGCTGCCCTGGCCTCATACGCCAGTGGGAAAGAAATACAGCCCAACAAAGCCGAGGGAATAGAGCTCTACGATTCGGGAATTGTCCATAACAAGTTGATGGCCAGCAAACATGTATGTTGAACATTAATCAATGCTCCACGCCAGCTGACACTTGAATCAGGCTGAGTGGGCTCGCCAAGAAGCCGCCGGTGCTTTCGAAAGCGAACAATACCCCGAGCTTGGCTACACGCGCTGCGTTGATGGTTGGGCCGAGGCCATCAAGGGAGATCGCAACAACACCTTTGCATGCCACAATGTCAGTGAAACCCATGATACAGATTCGCACGGGAATCTCTCACTAAAAACATCTCTGTAGACTGATCTCTACTCCTTCTTGAGCCACGCTGCGCTTGGTAGCACCGGAGGCAGGGGCTCCTCCTCATGGGGTTGGACCTCTGACGATGGTCGCGAATTTGTCGCAATCGGCCAGTTCGATGGAACTGCCTTCGCTGAGATCAACAAAAAGGGACAGCTCGTTTACCTCGGTCGCCTGCCTCAGTACTCTGTGCCCTCGCAGTGGCGCGAGATCCGCACATACAAGAACTATGTGGTAATCGGATCCGAAGCTGTCGACCATGGAATTCAGATTTTCGACCTCGAGAAGTTGTTGGATATTGAACCTGCTAAGCCCGTTGTCTTCGACGCAAAGAAGGACCTGACGAGTCACTTCACCGCTCTGCTGCCTCTTGGTCGGGCTCACAACGTCGTGATCAACGAGGAGCTCAAGTACGGAGTTGCTGTTGGTGCCCAGCCGCGAAATGACAGCAACTGTGCATCGGGACTCAACTTCTTTGATCTCACTGACCCGTCCAACCCCGAGTCTCTTGGCTGCGCAAAGGGTGACGGCTACGTTCACGATGCCCAGTGCATTGTCTACCGTGGACCCGATAAGCGTTACCAAGGCAAGGACATCTGCTACGGCTACAACGAGGACACGCTCACTATCTACGATGTGACCGACAAAGCAAATGTCACCAACATCATCTCTCGAATCTCCTACGAAGGTGCTTCTTATACTCACCAAGGCTGGGTTCTTGACACCCAGAACCAGGAGTTCCTTGTCCTCGACGACGAGCTTGATGAACAGAAGGGAGCGGGTCCAGGTGGTGACGGCTTCCCTGTCACGTTCATCTGGGATATTCGGGACCTCGAGAAGCCGAAGCAGACTGGTTATTTCAAGCATCCCACCAAGTCTATCGACCACAACCAGTATGTTGTCGACAGCTACATCTACCAATCCCATTACGGAGCTGGTCTGCGTGTACTGGATGGCCGCTCGATCCCCGAGGACCCGACTGGTGCTGGTGTTTGCGAGGCGGCTTGGTTTGATATCTACCCAGAGGATGACGACTTGCCCGGCGGTGGCAAGGTCGCTTTCGTTGGAACTTGGTCTTCGTATGCATTCTTCAAGTCGGGCTATATCTTCGTCAACACCATTGAGCGCGGTGCTTTTGTGGTGAAGTTGACGGGCAAGGAGTGCAAGAAATCTGGAAAGGACTAAGTTGTATTTGAACAGATATCAGCGGATAAATGTTGTTGCATAAATGCATTTCTGTCATCTATTAGCGTCATCGCTGACTTAAGACGCTCTTGACACATTCATTCCACCGTCGACATGAGCGATTTCGACATCTTGACTTGGGAAGCCGGACATGAACTTCTTCGACTGACCAATCTGATAAGAACTGTCGCACATCAGAGACCGAATGATGAAGAAGCACAAAGTCGGGCACGAGCCGCTGTTGACTTCTATTCTGCTCAAGCAGGTTTTCCTGAGCTGACCCCAATCGACGACATGACTATGCCGATTGAAACCAATGTTACGGATCAGGATGCCTCTGGCGACGCATTGTTCACTATTCCTGTGGAGCTATCCCGGCTTATCATTAGCCATGTGATGGAATTCGACTACGAGACGCGGCAGGAGACTTTGGTTGCGCTTTCATCCTCTTGCAGAACACTCCAGGCTCTCGCAGAACCTTTTCTTTACACCCGTCCTCGCGACCTTGACACGATAGCAAGGCAATGGCAGTTTAGATTCACATTGGCTGTCGAGCGTCACCTGTCAAAACTCGTTCAGTCTCTTCGAGTCCTCTGGCTTCCTCTCGGCGAGAACAGCGAGCTATTGATCGACATTGCCAGTGCGTGCCCCAACACCAAGGAGCTGCTTGTTCAACACGGGGAGAGCCTGGAAGACTCCAATCGACTTCTAAAGCAAGACGTTTACGATGTGGCAGCGTTTCTTGCTGCCAGCCCTCACGCCGCCTGTTTCTGGTATGCGACCTTTGTTCATTGGATTCCCGAAGAGCGATTTGGGGACATATACGGCGAAGCAGACTTCGACTCTAGCTTAGGGGACCCCCGCTTTGCGAAAGCTGCTCAACGGCTAGTCAACTTGACATTCCACGGCCAAGTCCAATGGCTCTTGTGGGCGCTATTGCCACACACCTCTGCCAACCTTACGACTCTAACCTTGTCCCAAGACATCACCCTCGATTTGAACCCGGGTATTTTCTCCAATTTATCTCTCCGTAGCCCTTCCCTTCAAAAGCTAGAGGTACGATGCACGATCACCACCCCGACAGATCTGATGGAAGCTTGCAAGACATGGGGCACAACTCTCCGAACCCTTCGTGTCTCGAGCATCGTGGCAGTTACCGACTGGATTCTGGAGATGATGCCTTTCATGAAGGCGTTGAAGGAACTAGAGCTGGGACCAGGCTGTTATACGTCGATCCAAGACTTTGATGCTATTTCTCGGTCGTCTCCACCACAGCGTTTCACGCGACTCTCGTTTGGAGACTTGGAAGCCCCAGATGACGGGTTTGAGGCGGACACAGCACAAGATGAACTGAATCACAGCCTCATCAGTCTCATCAACTCTCACTCGTCAACGTTACGATATCTGGAGCTGAATCAGTCGCGATTAAAGGTTGGAAGGGCTGTGCTGCATAGTTTAAGAAAAGCAACATGCCTTGAATCTCTTCATCTGGCACCTCCAAGGGACGCCAAGCCCTCAGACATTGACGATCTCTTGGAGACATGCCCTGAGCTTGATAGTATTGGGGTACAACTTTCACTACTTGCCTCGCGTCGGGAGGAGTGGCGGGATCGGAAGGAGGCGAGAAATGCCCGGGAGGATGACGATGTAGACCGGGATCCAAGCATCAGAGGCCTCGGGGTGCTTGAATATCACTGAAATCTAGGGCCACTTACATGATCGGTTCAGCCAGTACTACTGAGGAATTGGCATTCTGGATGTTTCAGTCTGAGAAGCTGAACTTGCTCAAGTTACTTTACGAACGCCCCCGAATCCTCATTACTGACATACCACCATGCTTGATGAATGGGGCTATTTTAGAGAAATTATGATTAGAATTCAGCTCGACCTACTTACTAGCTGCACCGGAGCGTTGGTCTACTAGTGAGGCTTGAAAGTTGAACCCCTCCGCTCCCCATACCGTAGCTGATTGTCGGCCTGGATAAACTGAAGAGAGCGAAACGATTGGCTGTATTGATTCAACTGGTATAACCGAGTAATGCCGGCGGTTTGCCGCTATACCTCAAATGGAAAGCCGAGCCCCTCTTAACGATTATGTGAAGAGAATGCAGCTGCATTTATCACGGCAAAGTTTTTGCCACTCGGAACCTTGCCTTTGACATTGTATTTTCCTGGCTCCGTTTTAGCCTTGCAACCATGGCAACTGATGAAACGACACCACTAATTCCCAAGAAGCAAACGGGTAAAAATGGACAAGGAACATGGATGCAGCGGGTTTTCGACGTCGAGAACCGGATCCTTCTTGCGGGCTTTCTCATCACCCTATCATTTAGTTTCACTCAAGTACCGTGAGTCGCAAGATCCAAGTCGGTTTGTGGCCAAAGACTGAATGAATACAGGCTTTTTTATGTCTTTCACTTAATGACATGTGAGACCTTTTACAATACTCACCCCCCGTATCAAGGACATGGCAACAAGTGCAGTCGAGATGAGATTGCAGCGGGAACAGCTACTCAGTTCAGTATTCTGGGTATGAGTACGACTTTCTGTGGTAAGAACATTCCTTTGAGTAAATAGAAAGCCTTCTAATCACGTCTAGGCACTCTGAACCTCTTCGTGGCTGGCTGGATGGTCAAGAAGTTTGGCCCCAGAGCGGCTCTGCTGGCCCAGATATTCATCCCCGCGATTCGAGTAGCGACGCAAATCATCGGCGTCGTCGCTGGTGGGAGAGATGGCATGATTATCATCCAAGCGACTCAGCTCATCACCATCTTGGGCGGGCCTGCTGGTTACATGTAAGTGCATCGGATCATCAGGAGATGATGTACTCACCACCTCCGTAGCTTAGTAGTCAACATCATCGCAGGGGAAGTAGTTGAGCCTCTCAAACGTACTGCAGTCTTTGGCCAGCTTCAAGGCGCTATTATGCTAGGGCAGGGAATTGGGTATCTGAGTACGTTGAGGCTATCGCCGCGATACCTTTGTGCTTGCTGACATTGCCGCAGCTGGCGGTATGATCGGTGACGCCATTGACATCAGAGCGCCATTCGATGTGGCGTTCATCTCTTTTATTCTAGCAGGTATCTACGCCTGGATTTCTCTGCCTTATATATCGCCCGAGTCCATGTCCAACGGCCAGAAGCCAGGCCAGCAAGGAGTCTCAGGCTTCCTAGCTCCGCTCAAGATCCTCACGCCTCAGAAGCTGCGTCTTGCCGATGGCAAGTACAGGAGGCACTTTGGTGTCATCTTTCTCTGCAGCGGCATTTTTCTAGGAGTGGTGAGTTGAATCTGGTATGCTCGCTGGACTTTTCACTGACATCAATTACTCAGCTTGCCACCGGCTATGCTCCTTTGCTCATCCAGATGTACGCCACTGCAGCCTTCGACTTTGATCAGACGAACAATGGCTGGCTAATGTCGGAATTCGCTATCATGAGAAGTTTCTTTTTGATACTGCTCTTTCCTCGTATTATTACATGGGGACGCGGTCGCATCTCGTCGACACAGGAATCCGAGACGGACAACGAAGCCGACGAGGTTGTCCCTCAGCATATCCCAACATCCGCCGGAGAATTTGATGCGACTCTAGGAGAGCAAACAGATCATGAACCCTACGAGGCCCCGAGCTCCAAGAATGAAGATGCAGGGTGCCTCTTCGACCTCATCTTCCTGCGTTGGAGTCTTGTTGTCGATGGAGCCCTGACAACAGTGGCAGCCTTTGCAACGCGCCCATGGCATATTTACCTTGGTACGTGTAACCAAGTTCACACGGGACCAGTCTTTCAACTAACAAACTAGCCGCATTTCTTCTCCCATTCGGCTCAGGATCTGCACCCGCGGCCAAGGGCGTAATAACCCAGATGTGCCCGGATTCCCAGCGGGCCGATGCGCTAAACGCCGTTACTTTAGTCGAGAATGTCGCAAGATTGGCAACACAAGGCTTGTTCGGATTCATCTTTGCCAGCCTGGCTGAATCTGGTAAAGCCTACGCCACCTTCTTCTGTAACGCGGTATGTGAATCAACGAGGAGCAGATATTCTTGGTATTGGTTCTAATAGAGTGTCCAGGCTATTGCTATGATTGCCATGGGTGTGCTTCTGTTTTCCAATTTTCCACCAGTTGGAAGCACTCTAGTCGATAAGTATGCGGAGGAGAACGAAGAGGAGGATGCCGCAGGAGAAAGTGTCCATCTTTTGGGGTAAAGGCTACGGGCATAAAGCCTCGCTCAGCATTTATATCTAAAGACTGCAAAATCATGGGTGAAGTATGGAAGGATTGAAGCCGAGGGCTCGAGTAAAGCATAGTTATTTCAGAGTTGATTCAGAGATGGGGGCGTCCAAAAGGAATTAAAGAATTTAGATTGCCAATGACATTAACTATTTTCGAGACCCTCAAGACCGCCTCAGCTATCGCAAGCTTATCTATAACATTTCAACCATTCCCACAAACTCGGCTTGCCCAAATCCCAGCATGGAGTCTGAAGAACCTTTAAAAGAGGTACCAGTCGCCGTATCAGCCTTGCATGTAGCTTCAGGACTTAACTCGACTACCGTGCCAAATGGCTCCGGCACTTCTGGATCTACCGCTGGTTTTGGAGATGGATATCTTCTTGACTGTGTATTATGCCGGTCACTATTACAGTGAAACTTCTTTAATGTCTCGATAGAATCCTCAACGTTGAGAGATTCCATCGTCGCGATAGTGTACTCCACGCGATATGGAAGAGGTACTGGCTGTAAAGAGACCGACCACCTTGAGATAAAGGAGATGTTTCAAAGAGGCTGTGGGAATAATTGAGTGGACTGAACCTCATTCATTATCTCCTACTTAACGAGTAGGCAAAAGCCACATTGCTCCCAATTACACCAGGTCAGAAATAGCAAAATCAGTGTGAAAACCCTCGTACAGATCAAAACAGAAAGCAACTCAGATGAGAATCGACACGGCCGTGTTGGAAGGATCCAGGACCATGTAGGGAACGCTACCTTCATCCATACCCTTGCTGGTAATCAGAAACTCGACCTCGAGCTTCTTTAGATCGAGGTAAAACAGCTCACTAATTCGTCGAACCTCCTGATCCTCTTGGCTGCTTCCAGTATGCGCCCGCCACTGAGACTGTGCAAAGGTGATGAGACTGCGATCACTGGGCACCTTGAAGCTCAGCAACCAGGGGACCTGCACAGCAAGCAGCCACTCTCGCTGACGACCAAGCGGCAGTGCATCACCAAGGTCCTTTTCCTTGTAGCCCTTGAGTTCTGCAAGGGATTTAGGCAGAGGGTCACACAAAGCCGGTGGTTTAGCAGGCACAAACGCCTGGTAGAAGTTTTGCAGGTAGTTGACGGCGCTGTGGAACGGAGCCGCAATGTGGATGGACATGGTGAGCGCGTCGCAGAGTTGGTCCAAAGTCTGGATGGTGGGGAAGGTCTTGATCCAGCCATTCGTCTGGACCTCCTTGCACCAATCCTGGACATACTTGTCCTCCTTAACCATCTTGTCGGCTGTATTCTTGTCATAGTACATCAGAAGCATACTCATGACGTACTTCCTTATGGCACTCCACATCGAAAGCATGTTCTTGCCGTATGCGTAGTTCTTGTACTTCTTATCCGCAAGGCCCTCGCTGGTGTTGGGGAAACCACGGTTAGTGAGGTCATTGGGGACGTAGTTCTTGACGTAGTCGAAGTTCTCGAACTCGTAGCGAACAAACTGGTAAAGGTAATCTGGGCTGACACCGACAAGATCTTTAATCACCTGGGGCACAAGTGTGGACCTTGCGGCGGCATTGAGAGAAAGTGTCTTGTACCAATGCGGCTGAAGTATCTTGAACACAACATGGTTCATGGGGATGGTGCGGTGAGTCGCAACGATCAAAGACTCTTCAATCATATGAGCTCGAGTCAGATGCACACCAACCTCATGGCGGATCCAGTCCGAGACTTGGGCACATGTCTTTGCGTATCTCCATGGGTAATCGTTCTTCTCCTTGTCGGTGGAGTCGGAGGGATCCTTTCTCTGGTTGAAGATGGTGACCGAGTTCTTCATGCTGACCTTGTAGTCGCAGACGATAGCGACTGGATGCAGCTTACCATCGTCATGGAGCCTGAATAGAGTCACGGCCACACATGCCCAATTGTTGTCTGAAGATGGTTCCTTGTGTTTCAACTCTTCATCCGCTTTGGCACCAAAAGCGGTCCTGAAGTAGCGAGTGTCTTGGACGTAGAGCGAGTTGGCATCGACCTGGGGAAGCGTCTTGGCCCAGTAATCCCAGCCATCCCGCTTCGCAGTTTCGACAAATTCTGCCAGGAGATCTTTGGAAACCTTCTGAATAGTCGTAGGGTTCGTGCCTGTGAATGACTGATCGGCGAAGCGGCGATCGCTGAACCAGTCGGGCAAAAGTCCAAGATTGGCACCTTGCTCAATATCTGTACCCGACTTTCGGTGCTTCTTGTTGTACTCAACATAGTCGTCAATCCTGACGCCTTGATCCGCGGCACCGCTAATGTTTCCAGTCTTGAGACTGAGAAGCCATCTTGCTGTCTTGCCAGCAAAGGTGTCTGGGATGATCTGCTTGATCATTAGACCGGTTTCTACCAGACCAAGGGCATTGAAAATCTGAAGTTGATTGACATCATCCTTGGCTGGGATAGTCTGCAGATGGGGAGGATATTGTGCAGTTGTGCCATCGGGATTTTTGGGGTAGGCTGAGTACTGGTAAATCTGCTTCTTTTGAGCGAGATCTACATATCGAGGCAGAGTTGGTTCAACTTGCAAAACATCGAAATACGACTCGTAGCTATACTTTGTTAACCATGATAATCCATCATTTCATGCGGTATCACGAGACTCACCTGCGCTCAATGCGACTGTATGCGTGTGTAAGGGCAGCTTGAGTGCCAGCATAAGTACCCTCCTCAATGTTGCCTCCTCCTAGTTCTGGACGCAACGCAAGGTCCTTGTTGGGCTTGGCATAGATTTTTAGCTTGATAAGTTCATTGTTGAACACGCCTGGGTCAATATCGGCGAAGGGCACATCCTGGATGCCAATGCTGGCCTCTTTCTTTTTCTCCTCAAGCGGGGGTTGCTTGAGGATTGTGTCTGAGCTGGGTGCCGCCGGAGCAGCAGCCGGGAGGGTAGGAAGATTTGCGCTGAGAATAGCCATTGTGATAGTGGAAAAGAAACTATACAAGACTTATGTTTGAAAACAAGGATTGCTGGAAGAAACGTGCGAAGAGATGGGAAGAATTTACCAGAGGGAATGCAAGCATTTATATTCTTACGCTTGGCTGTGATTTACATTTCGCCTTCGCATCCTAGTCACAAGCCGTTCCACTAGGCTTACTACCTGGGGACAATGATTGAGATATGACCAAAAAAGACAGTCTCGGCCAGTTACAAGTCTTGCATATCAACTTGGTCGACTGATAGTACGCATGCAGGCTGACTCCAGCTGAAAGTCTAGGTCCAAGCCCACGTAAGCTAAAGCCGCGGGCGCTTACACCATAGGGCTAGTTCCAGCCAGCCACTTGAACGCCAGACCACTTTTGGGTCAGACGACTCTGTAGCTAAAGACAATAGAAGCCTTGTTTGGTGACTGAATGGTCTAGACCCAGAGCCAAGTTCCCGAAAATGAGGGGTTATGGGAACGATGAGTGCAAACTGCATTCCAACGGCGATGACAACCGCTGCTGTTCAAGGCTTGGGAATGGAAACAAAGTTGCAAGGAAAATCACGAAGATGAAGAAATGGTGGGGAATCCTGGCTTAGTTACCCCGTAGGCTTCACAAAGTCCTATCAAGAGCCTCATGTTCAAGCTTGGACCTGGAATTGTGAAAGGTAGGGATCCAATGGAACGCATTATAGTGTCTTACGGCTGCGGGGATACCCCAACGTTTCTAAGGCGCACATGTTCGAAATGGGTATCATAACGCGGCTGAGTGGCGGAGACGCCTTGAACACCACGTACTTGCTTCTGCAAGTACCGATTGCCGCTGACCAGCGGATGATCGAATCAGAGGACGTTGTTGAGTGAGACAAGGGCATATTCAGCCGCAATGTGGATGCGTCCAGCACGCGTGTCGCATACTTAACGACACATTGTGGCATTTCACTCGCTGTGATAGTGTTGGCTAGGTAGCACTATTGAATAACTAGTGCCCAAGTTGCTCCGTTCAAGAGCGGCATTTGAGTGCGAAGCGTTATGAAGGCGCACAAAGTGGCTGTTCAGGTAATATTCGAGACACATGGTACGAACTGGTCGGGGCTCTGATTATGCTTCAATAGTGCCACGAGCCGGCGCATCAATTGGGGTTTCACATCGGGGCTGCTTTAGACGGCGTTGAATACTCAAACCGAGTCTTCAACTCACTTGCCTTGGAGTATGGCGTGAAGCACACGGGTCATATGTTTATTTATCAACATTCAACAGTGGGTTCTCTCCCTGGCTTGCTTGTGCGTTTCTATGCCTCCTATTGTGAAGAAACGCCTGGGCCCTTAACGGGATCAACTCCATCGCTAATTGGTGGGTTTATCAAGCTCAATTGAAACAGTCTATCGTCGAAACTTGGTGCGTTTCATCAACCCTGCGATCGGGGATACGCGGAGATCTGATCCACTATCACTACCCCTTCGCTACCGTTGAAATGGGATTCATTTCCTTGCGGCCCTGGATTATCGGGTCATTTTTCATCAATATCGAACTGTGGTTCGCTGTATCTGTGACGGATATTTCTTCCGCGGCTCTGTTATCCGAGACGCAGGACATAGTTTAAATATGACCTATTCCCAGCATGTAGACATTTTTTGAGCTCTGCACTTTCGGTCGCTTCTTAGTGGATTCTGTTTCTTTACTTTGTTCGTTCGTTCGTTCATTCATTCATTTTCTTTCTCCAACTATGCGTCATTCGTTTGTGTCGGCATTGATTGCCGTTGGTTCTGCCGTCCAAGCTGCTGCGCAGCTGAGCGGTAAGGTTGGACCACTGACCAGCCCCTCTGCCAAAGCGGCGATCAAGACTTGCAACGTTCTCGATTACGGTGGAAAGGCGGAAAAGTCGACTGATAATGGCCCAGCTATTCAAAAGGCGTGGGACGACTGCAGCGCTGCGGGTGGTGAGGTGTACATCCCCGAAGGCGACTATGGGCTTGGGACCTGGTTGAAGCTGTCTTCTAAGAGCGCCATGTCATTCCGCCTCGACGGTACCATTTACCGCACGGGGTCCGTATTAGTACAGCACTTGGGACATTCCTTGGCGACTAACATTGAGACCAGCACCGGTGCGGGCAATATGCTATTCTTCCAGCATATGCAAGACTTTGAGCTCTACAGCAGTAACTCCAAGGGAGCCATCCAAGGGTAAGCTTTATGCATATGAATATCATGAGATTTTCTCGCTTACAATTCCAAGTTATGGGTACGAGTTTCACAAAAGTAAGTTCTCAATTACCCATCTTCTCTTTACTCACTCATGCTAACCTGGCGACAGACAATGAAAACGGGCCTCGTATTCTCTGATTCTATGACCTAAAAAGATTCTCAATCCATGACATTGCTTTGGTTGACGGTAAATACTTCATGCCACGCCGGAGGTGCCAGCGCTGACTCAAAACAGCTCCTGCGTTCCATTTCTCTTTGGACACATGCTCGGATGGCGAAGTCTACAACATGGCCATTCACGGAGGCGGTAAAGGTGGATTGGATGGAATTGATGTCTGGGGCTCCAACATCTGGGTATGAACTCGAGTCTCATTGACTTCTAACCTCGTACTAACACATCGTCGTAGATTCACGATGTTGAAGTTAGCAACAAGGATGAGTGTGTAACGGTCAAGAATCCTTCAGACCATCTCCTGATCGAGAACATCTTTTGCAACTGGTCCGGCGGCTGCGCTATGGGCTCACTTGCTACTGACACTGGTTTGTCTAAAAGATCCTATACCTGTCCACCACTAATCCACGTTTAGATATCCACGATATCGAGTATAGAAATGTTTATACTCAACGCTCCAACCAGATGTACATGTTCAAGTCGTATGGAGGAAGTGGTACAGTTTCCAATGTCGCCTTGAACAACTTTAGAGGTCATTCCAACGCCTACAGCCTCGACCTCGATGCCTCATGGTCATCAATGAAAGCCATTGCTGGAGATGGCATTCTATACACCAATATGTCCTTCTCCGGATGGTCTGGTACATGCGCCAACGGCCGCCAACGTGGACCTATCAAGTTCAACTGCCCGTCTGAAGTTCCATGCACCGACATGAAGGTCGAAGACTTCAATATCTGGACCGAGGAGGGCAACACTGTGGAATACGGGTGCAAGAACGCCTACGGCTCAGGAGTGTGTCTGAAGGAGGGTAAAGCAGCTGGAGCATACACAAGCACCCAGACAGTCACTGCTGCCAGCGGCTACTCCACGCAGACCATGGACGGTGAGCTTACGGCTGGTCTTGGCCTCACAGAGTCGATCGCAATTCCCACCATCAGGGCCTCGTACTTCCCCGGCGTGGCTGCTATCAGCCCACGGATGGCTGGGTCTGCTGGAAAGTCGAAGGCGGTCGTCGGTCAAACCAGCGCTTCTGCTGCGCCCGTGGCTGATAAGACTTCGGCTGAGATTTCCACGCCCATGGAGACCGCAGCTCCCGCCTTCACCGGGTTTGAGGATTTTGGGGGTCCGGAACAGCCTGCCTTTCTGATGGCCACTACACTCGAGAAGGCTCTGAAGCTCTCAGAGACTGCTGATCTTCCAGGAAGCACTTTTGAGACTAGCACTCCCTCCAGCGAAACAGGCGCCACGCAGCCCAAACGTCCTTCTTCTTGTCGCACCAAGAGACGCAGGACTACTCAGGCGAATATCTAGATACCTCTTGCCCGACTTATTGGAAGTCCTGTGATAGTCTTTGTGTGTCGAGTTGACGACAGGCTTGATGATTGCCTTGGCTAAAGCAAGTCTGATTTAATACATGATGTTTGATGTATGCTTGTTAGGCTCTTCAACTCCGTCTGGTTTTTTTTGCAAGTCGTTATCCGTCTCTGTTGCTCCGTGAGCAGCAGGTAACGTAATGTTAGTAAAAACGATGATGCTTAACAACTTGCATAGAGAAACACATCATGGGCTGCCTGCCAAGTCCTCTCTAATCCTGCGACACCCATTATACCTAATGAGAAGCATAAGTTTCCAAAACCAGCGGGACCATGCATCGAATTTGAGGCTCAATAAACAGGGGGTCTCTAAGTAATGTATTCTGGCAGGATCATTATTTGATTTCTGACCCATGTCCAAGATCAACCAGATCTCAATCCTTCTTCTCCCCGCCTGACTCTTCATCAACCCGCTGTGGCGTAGTAGGCCTCGGAGTACCCTCTATCATCGGTGTAAGCCCACCATTAAGGTATTGATCGTCCCACTCCACATCGCTGAGGTACTTGAAATCAAGCCCACGGATCTCGTGCTCCTCACTGGCCCGAATGTGCAAGCCCGGAATCTTGTTGATGACGAACAGAAGCAGACAGGAAATGCAGAAGGACCAAGCTGCACAGGTTGTGGCACCAGCGAGTTGTAATCCAAGCTGTCGAAAGTTGCTGTCCCACCAACCGCCCTTGTAAGTTGCACCTGAGACACCATCAAGTGCGGGCACAAATTGAGCGGCGAACAGGCCAGTCAGTACATCTCCAACATAGCCACCAACGCCATGAATAGCAAAGATGTCGAGGCCATCATCGATTGAGAGAAGGTACTTGTACTTGACGGTGAAGTGACAGCAGGTAGCCGTCAGCAGGCCGATCAACGGAGCGACGTAAACGGGGGCTATTAAATATTCAAGTCAGGACGAAGAACCAGCCATACATGTTGCAACGGAAACTCACTGAAACCAGCGGCTGGTGTGATTCCGACCAGTCCAGCTATGATCCCCGAACAGAAGCCGACCAAGCTGAACTTGCGCGTATACAAGTAATCGAGAAGGACCCAGCCAATGCCGCCGCCACAAGCTGAAAGGTTGGTGTTGACGACCACATAGATGGAACGAAGACTCAGATTGGCTGTACTGCCACCGTTGAAGGCAAACCATCCAAACCAAATGAAGACGGTACCGATACACATCAGCAACGGGTTGTGCGGTTTGTAGTGTATAGCACGCTTGCGGTCGGTTGTCGTGGTGTCCGGAATACGGGGTCCAAGCATCATAGACCAAGCCAAGGCACCGAAGCCGCTGGCAATATGGACGGGTCCCGAGCCGGCGAAGTCGTAGAGTCCGAGTTTGAAGAGCCAACCGCTAGGATTCCACTCCCAGTAGGCGAGGCTGGGCGTAGATATGTCAGTATCCAAGTAACAGCGCACGAAGTAGTGAAAAAGCTCACATGTAGTATACAAAGGTAGTCCAGCAAAGCAGGAAGACCATGCTAGGCCAAAGCCTACCTCGCTCCAACATAGCTCCCGCCAGAATCATGGCGGTTGCGGAAACAAAGGTAAAGCCAAATGCGGCATCTGAACGAGTCGTGAGTTAGTCCACTGTCAAAGATCACCACCATGGCGGTATCAAGGACGTACAAAGGATTTCCGGGATATCTGGATTCGCAATGGATGGCTGCGCAAGGACATTGTGGAATGCCGCCAATGACAAGTCTCCCAGGATAGGGTTGGTAGTGCGAGACTGATAAAGCGAGTACCCGTAGATCCAGAATTGTATACCACACGCGCACGAACAGAATAGCGACTGCAACACCATGGTCAAGGCAGCCTTACGGCGATGCATTCCAGCATAGAGGAAGCCAATGGCAGGTGTGATCTGCCAGCACAAGGCCGTGCAGACCAGCATCCAGCACAAATCTCCCTATCCGACATGACTGTTAGGATCCATTATCACACGGGTTTCTGTTCACTGTAGTGCATACCTTGTCATAAGGGGCATTGAGGTCATGAGTAACTGGATTACCGCCTGTGGGATCGGCGCTGTAGTCCGGCCACTCAGTGACCGGAATGATTGAATCAGCCATGGGAACGAAGAGAGATGCTGCTGGTTATTTGGACTGTGGGGAACAATCCATGTTTCTCTTCGGTGAGGCTCCAGCTATTTAACCCATGAAGTCGTCCACGGTCATATCGCCATGCTCTGAACTTGACCGAGGTGTTTCAGCCAAACAGGGACTTTTTCGCCGTTTCCGGCCATCCCGCGCGAGATAAGAAGAAAGATAACATGGTGTTTGGGGTGGTGGCGTAGATCTCTTATCTCTGACCATGGCTCGTCGGGGCATGTGGTTGGAGGATGGATCTAGGAGTGATCAGCCAAAAGATAACGGGCTAACGGAGGGCTACAAAGTTGCGCTCAGCCACGCGCTGCGCTGTGAAATCAGGGCTGCTACTACCTGCAGGGGGCGTTCAATCTAATTGGCAGACGGTGGTGAGCTTATCTTTCCATCAATATAGCGAGGTCGATCTCCTGAAGTCCGTACCCGCCCCGCTGCTAGAGCTCTAGCAGGTTATACAGTGACTCTAGCGGTATTGTGTTATCGGCCCATGATGCTCAGAGTGCATCAATAGGATAGGTGGTCGTGATTGGATCAGATCCTTGTCCGGTACGGCCTGAGGGTTTGTGTACCGCAGTCGAGGAGATGGTTTCGCGTCAACGAAGGGGTTAGCAAACCTTATCTAAATAAGCATAATCCTCCTGACGTCAGTACGTGACGCCAGATCTCAACGGCATTTCGTGTAGGAGCACGTGTTTGTGGCTGTCATTGGACTTACAGTGCTACCCTGCCGATCCAATTGTGAAGGGTCGCCAACGTCAAGTCATCGAGTATAAGCAGAACTCCCTGTCCAAATGATTGGCGATATCTACAGCACCTGAACAAGGACATTCACAAACATATCGGAATCTGCGCGTGGACATGTCATTCTCCCCTAAAGAATGGTGATTGCTCGCGATTGATAGACATGTACCCTCACCGCAGCCAGAGCACGCAGGCTTCCACGCTTCTTCGCTTCATTAAGTAACCAAACCTGTCCGAGTCAACGAGATTGATGAGCCGTCATCTCTCCTTTCTCACCGGTACTCGGGCACTCTTTACCTCCCAGGCATGCCTGTCCTTGTCCAATTTCTTCTACATGTGGCCATGGCCAGAAGCACACACCGCAGATAGGCACCTTCCAGCACATACCTCCAGCACATGCCTCCCACTGAGGTGCGTTCGGAGCCTCACCTTTGAGAAGTCGCCGAGTTAGGTGTTGCCTCATTGTGAATGTGATCGGCTCGTGGCACGTGCCCGAGTGTGACTGGTTCTCTCAAGCGGCACTACGCCCTTCCAACGGAAGCAGGAGCAAACTCAACGAGAGGAGGGAGGCAGGCGACAAAACATATCTTCCTTGTGTCGTGTATGCCCGCCTCCAACTCATTCCTTGCATCCATCTCGTCCAACGTGCAACCATCTTCTCTCAAGCTCTTCATCATTACGACTTTTACCTACACGATCCATCTCCCCCATCAAGCATTCTACCCGTTTCATGGATCTCATCGTCTTCGGAGCTATTCTCAGCGGCGGGCTCATGATCGGCGCGATAGCGGAAATTTTCAAAGACAGAAAGCACAAGAAAATTGTACGCGAGGAACTTTCCGGGACGCCCGACGATGATCCAAATCGCCCCAACGTCCAAAAGCTAGCCACGAGTTATCGGGCTCGCACCTGGCTACGCTAGAAACGCGCCCCCAAATACGAAAGTGGCACTCAAGGCAGCCATTAAGATACAGTATCCGACAGGCACTGTCTCATCTGGATTCATGCACTTCGATCATCAGGCATGGTGGACTTGCTGGCTCGCGATATCTCTCTACATCATGGTGCGACAGACATGCTGAGGATGATGGAGTGGCGATGCACAGGTGCAGAGTCATTGCTTTTCTCTTGATCGCGGTTGGGGCTATGGGGTTGAGTGAGATCCCTGAGAGATTGGACGCTTGCTGGAAGACTTTGTCCTATGCTATTCCCTACAAGATGTAGCTTTAAAATCACATCTGTTGCTCTCTACGTGTTCAGTTGACGCCGCTTGAGTGCTGTGTAAGAGCGACAGTCAGTATGCCTGGCGCAGATACATTTGCTTCCAAGTTTCTGTCGAGATAATCCAGCAAACCCCCTCTATCAGAGTCGACGGCCGTGGACTGCTGCGAGACAGAAGCCCCCGCCGGTTGGCTGGCGGAACAGGTCGTGGTTCGATCGTTTCAGTGAGGAATCGATGGGCTTGCTACCAAAGGTGAAGAGGTCACTGGGGTAGCTCGGCTTTGCATGAGCAACATGCCGTTTGAGCCCTGGGCGATTCTGAGAAAGCGGCGTAGCGATGGGGCCGAGGATACTACATAGCAGATACCCGATGCCGGTCTCGATCTTGGAGTATCGCTTGGTATGGGCGACCTCGTCTGCGCGGTGAGAGTGGCTTGGATGCGCGGCCGGGGGCACTTGGCCTACAGACCTCGAGGCTCTCCTGGGCCACCCACTAGCTAAGCACTATGAGCAGTGCCTAGCGGGTCCTCAGACAAAGACGACCAAACTTCCGGCGGCAGATTCAACGACAGGTTCTGCTAGAGCAATATGCTCGCTTTCGCCCTC
Source organism: Fusarium buxicola (assembly GCA_014899095.1). Classification (NCBI taxonomy): domain Eukaryota; kingdom Fungi; phylum Ascomycota; class Sordariomycetes; order Hypocreales; family Nectriaceae; genus Fusarium; species Fusarium buxicola. The sequence continues at coordinate 146,341 of JAAVUK010000349.1, forward strand.
GCCGGATCCTCCATGGGCTGGCCCAAGGTACCAGCTCTTCTTCGCCCTGCCCTGTACAGTACAGCATCTCGCCCCTGCTTACCCCGACCCCGAGCTGACCGCGGAAACCTAGCTACCCAAGTCCTTTTGTGATGCCATCGAGTTTGGCCGACACAAAGACAGTTCAACATGTACAATCCTTCTGGTGAGAGCTGCCCCGGGCTTGGAGAGGGTGAGAGACGAAACTGACGTGAACTGAGGGCCTATCGCTCGCATCGCCCCGACCCTCGCCGTCCATCACAGATCACCTCCTGACCAAGCCCGACCTGATGCCCAAGCTGACATGAGAGTTTTACGAGGTCGGACGACCCTCGAGAAACTGCCTTGTCTCGATGCTGTCCTCTGGGAGAACCCAACGCCTCTCGTACGTCGTGTCAGCCGAACGGTGCGTGTGCCGACACAGAAGAATCTTGTCCACCATATGGAATGACACCAGGAACCAATCCACACCGAAGCTATGCCATCGGCATGTCGGCCGTCATCATGCACCAAGTACAGGGTCTGGGTGAACAGGTTAGAAGCGACGACGGAAGGTGATGGGTAAGCCCGTCGGTAGATTGTTATACATGCAATAGAACTCTGCCGATGCATCACAACCAACACATGCGCCTATCTCGGTCAAAGGATGGTTGATCAGCATGTAGAAACTAGATACATCTGGCGACACCCTAAGCCTTCCAGGCCTTCTCTAACATGCTCCTCACCGTCATCGGCTTGAGAGCTGGGAACTGGTCGTTCAGGAGCTTTGGAGGTTGCATATCCATAAATCCTCCATCGAACCACAGCCCGAACTCAGCTGCGAAGCCATGCAGCTGCTCTTTGGGGAAGAACTGGTACGTCTCAGCCCAACTGGGAAGCTCGGTTACTTGCCCGCTCTTCAGCTTCTCGATGCTGTCATAAGTGACATTGAATTTGGTTCCTGTCATGAAACTGTTAGATAAACTCATGGCATCGCAGCTTATCATACCTTTGACTTCCTCGGCGATAGCGAGAAACTCATTCCACGTCACTCTGTCACCGAGAACGTAGGATTCGGTGTCCCACTTGTCCAGATCCAAGATGGCCGCCACATGATTGGCGACATCGGTGGTGTGAGTAAAGGCAACGTGGCTGTTTCCTGCTCCAGGTATGGCGGCGACGTTATTGGCTACATCAATGACCAGCGTCACTTGGGTCATGTTTGACTTGACACCGGGATAGCCCCAGTAATCCAAAAAGTAGCCGTTGTAGAAGGCTGTGTACTCCAGATCCTTGGCCTTCTTCAGCGCTTCCTGGCCATCACGCACGATCTTGGTAAAGGGCGAATCGCTCTGTCTGGACAAGTTTCTCAGCGTTGCATCTCACAAGACGCACCACGGAACAAATACTCACTCGTCTGAGGGGGCGCTTCCCCACACGTTGGCCACCATCCTCTTAGTGGTCTTGGATGCGTCGGCAGCACGAATGAGCTCCAACTCGGGCGGCGTCGTCATCATGGTGATTGCTGATATGAGCGTGTGGACATTGTTGTCTTCCAGGGCCTTGGTCAAGGCCTCGACGTTGGAATAGTCGACGGCAACAATGGGGACGCCGAGTTTAGCCTCTAGCTCAGGATTGGCCTGTCGACATTTAGCAGCTTTACCAGACCGCCTCATGGGACACTTGTACTTTTCTTCCCAAGATCTTGACTTCATGCTTTCCGGCGGCTTTGATGGCGGACACAATGGTCCGGCCGAGATCACCGGTGCCTCCTGCGACTGCGACGACTACCATGGTTTCTGATGTTGGGTGAGGAATGTCAAAGTTCCGAGCCGAAGGGAGATGGATGGATGAGGATGAGAGAGATTCAGAAAGGGCGAATTCTATGTTACTTGGGCATTGATTCCAATATGTATGGGCCTGACGTTCCCCTCTTCTGAGACGTGCCCGGGGCTTGGGCTCGGGCTCTCGGGAGCGGGACGGTATCCGGGCCCCGAAGTCTCCGACGCGGAAGGGATGGCCACGTGATGATCAGTGGATCTTGTCGCTCCGAGAGGAACGGAGCAGCCATACGAATGGATACTCGAATATAGGTACGTATCAGGTAAACGGAGTTGATTAGCAATCAGACTCTGCAATGCCCCATCGAACTAGGATTATCTAAATTTAGAGTTTACTTGTCTTGCTGACAATTCAGATACTATCGAGTCTGGAAGTCTAGCTTAGAAGCTCAGACCAAAGCAGTCATCACTCACCTTGAAAAACAGTCCAAGGATTTTCAGTCCAAGAGCAAGAACATGACCGTCACCATGCTGAAGTCCAGTCTCATGTGTCAAGTTCACCCAACTTGAAGCCTGTTTTATGAGTGGCTGGATCGCAGCGCGAATATGCCCACATCAAACACTGGAATACGAACTCATTTTTCGCTTAACGGCTGTCTTCCTTCTGATACAATCATATCAGCAGCAATACCACGCGTCGTACTCCGTACAAAACAACTCAGAACTGCAAAATACCCTACGTCAGGTCCCTATGCAAGTAGGCCGTATATACAATTCAACATCGTGATTGGAGCATGGCCTTCTTGGAAATTTATATAAACTCGATTAAGTCAGCTTCTGTCATTGTGTGTAAGACACGCTAGTGGCTTTGAAGGCGGTAAATGTCATGCCGTTGGGTGCAAAATGGGCTTTACCGTCTCACATAATGTTTCGCTAAACGACGCCATTCCCGTCGTCGGCACATCTGTCATCATGATGATTCGCAAGGCCCAGCATCCGCTCATATATAAGATGTTAACGGCACATGTTTCCGTTGACGACTGGATTTCTTCAGTGATTCGGATCAAGATATCAATTCATCTTGAGAATGGCAAGCCTTGTTCATCGGGTGTCGAGTTTTGATGGAGACGTCGAGTCCAGGCAGCCGGCTGAACTGGCACCAAACTCTCCACCTATTTCACGATATCGCAGCGACAGTCACCCTTTCGCTGGTCGACTTGGAGCTAACCAGGCATTTACTCTCCAGGGGAGAACTTCAGAGGATGAGAAATTGCTGGAGCGAGAGCCGGATGCGACTCCGCATATGCCATTTCGAGAGCTGGTGGATCTGGGACCAATCTCAAATGTTCACTTGTGGAAAGCAGCCGTGATAGAGGGAATTGGTAAGTATCTCTGTAAGCTATTTATTGAAGTGCCTCGCTGATATTCACCTTTCAATAGGTTCGTTAATGTTGGTATACATTACTACCTGGGCAAGTCTTTCACCAGACGATATTCCCACCAAACCAACCGCTCAGTTGGGCAATTTCAACAATGCTGCCTTTATCGGCCCTCTTATAGGCGGCATCACCAACGCCATCTTCGTGTCTCTTTTTATCTCGTCCTTTAGTGCCGTCTCTGGTGCACACTTTAACCCGCTCATCACATTTGCGACTTTTTGTGTTCGGCTTTGTTCGCTGCCTCGATTGATTCTATATGTCACGGCCCAAATCGGAGGCAGTGCACTTGCCGGCCTGCTGATCAGAGCTAGCTATGGAAGCAGAGGGTTCAAAGCTGGCGGATGCTGGCTCTACCCCGACGTTGTCCCAGTGAGAGAAGTCTTTGTCGTTGAGCTTGTCTCGGCAACTGTTCTCCTGTTCCTCGCATTCGGCTTGGGCCTGGACCCGCGACTAGCTCAAATTGTCGGTCCAACACTGGCACCGTTCCTCGTCGGGCTTAGTTTTGGGACCTTGACTTTCACGACTGCGTTTACGAGGTATGGGTATGGTGGTGCCTCCTTCAACCCTGCCAGATGCATGGGCGTCTGTATTGGTAGCAGGTTCCCGGCGTGGCATTGGATACACTGGTATGTGAGAAGACCGATTGTTTTGGTGCTGACGAAGTTGAAGCTAATTATCTGTGTAGGGTGGCAGATGGTATTGCGTGCTTCATTCACGGCATGGTCTACTACTTTATCCCTCCTTGGACGAAGGACCCAAACTGAGCAAGGGGTCCAGACCCTGATTTCAGGCTGTACATCTACGATGGGTTTAGATACATGCTACCTGCTTACTGCGCAGTAGTCCTATTCAAGTGGTTCTGCGACGGAAAGATGGAGACAACCTCTATGCTCTGGTGCAAAGCTCCATCTGCATGGTGAGTGGTTTGCACTCCCTCCTGTACAAAGGTACAGCGACAGCATACACCGCGTCTTAGTTGGGTGTTAATCACGATGTTCGCCGCCTCAGTGTTCAAATATACCTTATTTGATGCCGGTGCAGTTTCGATGAAGCCAATAACATATCACCGAATTTCTAAAACCACCAAGGTCGTCCTCATAGATAAGAACCTGATAATGCATGTACTCGCTACCAAAAATACGCTCTACCATTAGGTGAATACAGTAACATCAAATCCCTCCGCAATTATCTCGCATTAATATCCACAAGGACTTTGACTTGATTATCCTTGTCGTGGATCAGCGCCTTGATACCATCCTCTACAATGTTCTCAAGCTTGATCTTCCTTGTAATCATTTGACTGGGCTCAATTGCGCCTGCATCTTGGTTAGCAACAGTTGGTAAATGATGCATGGAACCTGTAGTGCATACCTGTGCCAAGGTTGTCGATAACAGCTTGGAAGTCTTCTGGCTGGTATCCGAGAACTGATTTGTAGGCGCTTTCTTTCCATGTAATCCAATTGGGGTTAAACGGGATTTTCTTTTCCCAAATAGCCACGTTGACTACGGTGCCTTTGGTTTTGACGACCTCACAGGCGCTCTTTATGCTACGTGGTTATTAGAATGTGGCACAGTAGTCTTAAGAAGAAGGATGCTTGCCTTGCCGGAACTCCTGCGCAGTCGAAAACGACATCTGCGCCCTTGCCATTGCTCAAGCTCAAGACGACATCCTTGACGTCTTCCTTGATCGGGTTCACTACCCGCGATGCACCAAACTGCTTTGCAAAGTTCTGTCGCGATGCGGCAACCTCTGAGACAAAGATGTCCTTGACGCCCTTGGCCTTGAGGCAGAGGATCATAGCTAGGCCAATGGGGCCACCGCCAATAACCAGCACTTTGGACTCTGGGCTAATCTCGGGTGCTGCAGTCATGGCATGCCATGAAACGGACAGTGGCTCAACGAGGGCTCCAATCTCGAGAGAGAGGTTGTGAGGCAGAGGGAAGACGTGCGTAGCGCTGACGCAGACTGCCTCGCTGAGGCCACCGCCGCCTCCGCTGAGGCCGACGAAGCCGCCAGTATGGCACACGTTCTCAGCGTGGGTATGGCAAGCTGCACAATGTCCGCAAAATATGGTGGGCTGGATGGCGCATGCCTGGCCGACTTCGAAGCCTGTGACTTGGGGTCCGACTTCTGAGATGATGCCCGAGAACTCGTGGCCGAGGGTGACGGGGATAGACTCGCCCGTGACGGGATGGGGGGTCGTGGGGCAGAAATTGGGGCCCCCGAGGTACTCGTGGAGATCTGTTCCACAGATGCCAACAAATGCTGGAGCGATCTAGTGGCCGTTGAGCAATCGACAGGTCCTTGATCGTTGATCTACAAGCTCACCTTGATTTGGCCCGGGCGAATCGCGGGCTCGGGGATGTGCTCAACGCGGATATCCTCCTTGCCGTAGTACCTGGCGGCTCGCATGGTGCTGTAGAATGAACCTCGTAGGCTCCTGGGCGTAGGCCCACGAAGGTTCCTGGCGAGGAGCCTGGAGAATGTAGGGGCTGTAAGTCTTGGCATGATGAGCAGTTTGTTCTGTGATCGCTGATCTTGAGGTTTCACTTCAATCGGCTCCGCTGCCTCGCCTTATATATGTGTCGGGCTCATCCATCATTCGACTCGATACGTCAGCGCATCGACCCACAAGCACGACAAGGTCACGGCATCAAACCCCCGCTCTAATATCGCGTAACGGCCAAGGAACTCTCCTCCGAGTCTACCCCTGCGTTGGTTACTCTCTCCTCTGCCGTCTCAAGGTTGCCGCCTCAAGGTAGCCGGTACATGTGCCCGCTTGACCGACGGCGAGTGCGGGGTGCAGCGATGATCTTACTAGACTTTCACTTCTTATTCGACATTTCAAAGATGAAATGCGTAGTATCCTGGTCTAGTTTCACTCGAATGCGGGGATAAGATTACGGTGGTTGCGAGCAGAGCGGATCTAGGTACCATTGTCGGACCCGATCCAACGTCAAGTAGGTCGGAATGAGCGGACCCGACAGGACCACGGCCTTGGGGAGTTAAATATCCGCTGCATGAGTCGATGGAGTTGCGTTAAGACAGATATGGCTTTCTGGAGAGTGTATATATCATCGTCCGGGCTACGGAGGGGCTTGTCTTACCACCCCCTGAGCCCCGTAGCTATTGTTTATGTCAACTGTAGCCAGGGCGATCTGAGTGAGTAGCTCTACATTAGTATGGGAATTGTGAAAAGCCCGCTGCAATTTATGCCAATTTGTTCCCATGTCTGCAGGAGGCCCCTCGACGTTCCAAGTCAGTAAGGCTTACTCCGTAAAGTATTTTCTATTATTTGCCGACTTACGAAGTCTTTAGATCGTCAAATAATTGCATGATTGCAGCCAATCACAGCCATTGTTTACCGTCATCAGTATTGACCAACTTACGGGGGACGAAAGGTCAGATTGTCTCTATCTCACAGTCTACCCAGGGCTTACACCCACGTGTCGTGTATATATTTAGCTATGACCACGGCATAACCCTGTCCGTCTCTCATACTCACTTAAAGTCTCACATTCATCAGCAGAGAAAAAAATGGGGATATGGGTTGGTTTCCAGGCTGTGGATCAGCTTGACCTTGCCCCTTGTCATATGATAGAGTGGTGTGAGGGACGACCCAACACTGAATCCACTTAGAGCTAGTTTTCCTATCTACAGCGAAGTTAGATCTTTTGACTAATAAGTCACTGGTGATCTTCCAAGAAACGGTCACCATTTCTAGCAACCTTTGGGATAGACATTCTCTACCTGGGATCATTCATCGAGTCACCGATGATCTAGCATCTGATCCAGTTACTCTTGAGGTACGTAGTTTCGTGTTGCTTGTGATCTCCACTGTACTTCAGAGATCTTTTAACAACATTGCAGTAGTCTCAAGGCCGGTAGAGGTTCTGATCCGAATCGGCCTTATGTTATAGTTGACCACCCAATCAAGCACATTTGTAGTATGTACACAGAGTACAAGGGATTGGTTGTCGAGTCACGTACTATCGAACTTCTTGTTAATATACGTACTCCACTTTTGCAGCTCCGTCAAAGTTGTGTGAGTTTCCTTTTAGATATACCAATACCCTTTGCCGTTAGACACATTGTACCATTCCGTACACTTTGATGTAGATCGATCCACTCTGAGTTAGAGCAGATGGCTCAGGATACTTACCGGTTGTGGTCAGTTGTCTACGCCACGCCATGGACATTTGATACACGGGCAAGCCCTCCCGTCCGCACCCTGGAAGCGAGCAAGGCAGACCCTACAGCAGATGTAGCTACGACAGCAAATTCGAACCATGCTACCTATCTATCCAGACGATGGTGAAGAACAATATATAGCTGCTCCGATAATTAGCCACATTCCTTGATAGCTTCCATTGTATCTCTACACTCTGGCCGGCTGCACAATTAAATTTAAACGCTTTCCACACCTTTCAGGTCCTCAAGAAAAGTTCACTTCTGGAAACACCGTGAAGACCCGTTCTCTGTCTACTTCGGATAGACGACCCATACTCTCAGTAGCACGGTCACTCGCATCTTGCTAAATCGTCTCACGATCTCGCGCCCAGTCGTTTGCACGAAAAGCATCTGGCCATCCATATTCCCTCTTCAGAATAGAGAGCACTTCGCTCCTCCCCACGAGATCTAACACTATCAGCATGACATGTTGCACACCAAGGTCCAACTTACCGAACCATTGCCTTCAATTTCTCCCTGGCGGGGGTTTGGGACTGACTTCAAAAACTTTAATCGACCCCGGTACTTATGCAGTACGCTGGGGCGTGATATCCCGGGCAATTGCGGAATAAATCTGGGTCATCTGGAAGCTCGTAGACAATATCATGCTCCCACCGTCTGTTCTCCTCGGATGCCCATAATCCTTTGGTCTTCTATAAGGAGTCTGAAAACTCATCAGTGTTTGCTCAAGTTCGTCCCTCGGCACTTACTAGCTTCAGTATCTAAGTTGAGTGTGCTCCTTTCTCGGTTGAAACATGTAGAAAGGGCCACGTCCTGGGACTGGAGTTTGTTGATATTGCCGTCTCGTGAGCCCGGTCCAGGGTCTCGGCCTGGACGGAACTCTTCATTTTGAAGGTAATTGAGAGGGAACGTTTCAGGATACCAGAACGGTCGAAGGTAGATATATGGCTTTGGTGCAATGTGAGATTCGCTGGAGAAGTGATACCACCCTTGGGGTCAGCTGAAGTTACTGGATCAGGGGATTTGCAAGGATTTGGCGACTTGTGCCTGCGGGTAGGAAAAGGATGACATTACGTTGACAGTAACAAAGAACAACGGGCATCCCATAGATTTCCGTGATAAGTGAAACGATGTGATCTTCGTCGTAGGCAAGGGGAGATTCGGAAAGTTAAGGGACCAGGATGTATGTCATATCCGTGATTGCCTTTTCCCGTGTCTCAGACACATGAAATGAAAAGGGTTAATTCGAAGAAGATGAGTGGTGACGAGGAAGTGGGTGACTAGTACGAGTCGTGTCGGCGCTAAGATGCTTAATAAATAATATATAACCTGGATACGTCCTGTTCAGCCCATGAACTTGATGTTATTAGCGTGCTTCAGCGAGACCCGCAACTCGGAGGACGGTCCCTTCAAGCTCAAGCTGCCCGAATACCCGTAAAACAATGGGTTAACGAGACTCTAATGGTCTGTCATCATGCATGATCATTGCTACCCGGGCCAACAGCTTTTTATTATTAGGACAGACAGACACTCAGACCTAGGTGAGAATAGCACACAATTATCAAGCCAGGCACCCAATTCTGCCTGTCTGTAAAAATAGCTGGCAAGACTCTTATTTATCTTGCTCCAACTGAACTTGCAGGGCTGCCTCCACAGCCGCATCGCTTGAACCGCCATTAGATGTAGAGACTATCATGAAATCGCCCAGGTTTTCTTTACCAGATATCATGCTCCATCATAGTATGCGACACCCATTCCGTATCGCTATTAGCGATGGAGTTTGCCATGTCAATCATCTGCGCAGTAGTGAACCACGCGTCCATTCCCAAGTCGTCCATCCCCGGAAGCATCGAGGCTAATGTCTCATTATCATCATCAGAATCATTCAGCTGTGACGCTGCACCGTCCGGTCTCTCGGCCATTGAGTCCCCGAGGAGCTGCCCGTCGATGGGGATAGGAGTATGTTCGGTTTGATCTCGAGGTAAACGACAGAGCATATCGTCCAGCTGCTGGAGTTCTGATCGTCGAAATACGGCAATGAGATTCCCCTTGGCGATAAACTCATTGAGAATTACATAGGACTTTTGGCGGAATGGGACTTCGTGTTCTATGAACGTGGGGTCGAGGACCGGTGCGATGAGGAGGTTCAAGCTGGACACGAAAAGAGATTCGAGATCGAAGGGGAGAAAAGTCTCTGATGAAGACAGAACAGTCAGCAGGTTACTACGATACGAGAACAATCGCATTGACTTTACCAAGAAGACCTTGACTTTGCAAACAGCCAAGAATATTGATCATTTGGTAGGATGAGTCGATGCACATCTTGATCAGGTTCCAGACAGTCTGAGAGGAGTTGAGTGCGTCGGCAATAGACTCTGGGGTCTCGAATCTGATCTTAAGAAAGCAGAGTAATAAAGGCCGTGTCGCAAGGACGATGCACTATAGGGCTGTTATCATCCCGTCCTTGCATATCGTGGCAGGCTACTTGCCTGGTGGTAGAGAAGATGCAGATATCCCGAAGTCCTCGAGACCCCGTTAATCGTCTTATCTACACCCAGGGGGAATTTCTGCTGAAGCTCGTCGGCTAGCCCAGCAATGTTCTCGAGGACCTTCTTTGTGCTGAGCAAGAACTTGTTGTTCAAGCGCCCATTTGCACCGTACACACCTGGCGGGTGATGAGGCCGTCAGTGAAAGAAATCATCGATGCGTAAGCGCTTCTTACCTCTGCCAACTGAGGCAATACTGCGGCAAAGTCGAATCTGCATGTGCAGAGCTGCCACTCTCTGCGTAGAACCGGAAAAGTGCGGAAGCTGAGGATGAACATCGTCATCTTGGATGGACTGGGGCAAACCCATCAACGATGTCATCTCCCGGTCTAGAACGTAGACCGTCCACCATATTCTGCGGCTTCGTTCTACAATATGCTCCCCGAGGTGCTCATGAGGCATGTCTGTGTGCATGCCCTGCCCGAGGGCCACTCTCATGGCCTGTCCAATCTGTCAAGGGATTAGCTGAGAGGCCACAGGCTTAGGTATTGAAGGACGCACAAAACAGTGTGAGGAGTGCCGATAGTCAAGGCACTGGAAGTACAGAGCAATGCAGCATAGTATTTCTGTAGATAGAAGCGGCTCATAGACGAGAATGTGAATGCTTGGCAGCAGTCGAAGTGCGGTGACAAAGTAATCGGCACCAGGTGGCCTTTTGGCTTGGTAGTTGTTGTTCTCGGCCAAGGCCTTGCCGAAAGCTAAGATAAGTAGTAGGTGGATGTACCGGAGGTCTGCGATAACGATGTGGCCGGTCGGGTCGGCATAGAACTCATGCAGATACTGTGTGAAGGTGTCTTCGTCGAACAGGTGAAATACCTGGCTACAATGGAATTTGACAGTGTTTATCAGGTACACAGCGTGGTCCAGACTCGGCATGGTAGGAGGATCAGGCGCTGGGGTAATGCGAGAGCCATCCCATCCAAGATCGTACGCTGAGCCATCGAAGAGGAGACTGTTTGCGGCAATAGGGCTCTGGTGGATGTACTCGTGCGTGAGACTGAGTACCCGACGGCTGAAGGACCAGTTTGAAGAGGTCCCAAGGTAAACTGAGCGCTGTTAGACATGTTCGGTGACGACGTTTGAGATACTCACACTCTCGGCCCTCGGCCGATGTCATAAACGTGGACTGTCCAGCCGCTAAAGGGTTTACAAGAGCAGAAACTACCGGGTCCAGCCCATTTCTGCTATGTGTTCCGCTGTTGTTGCCCAATAAGGAGTCTTCAACCGATGAGAGGGCGGCAGAGACGTTCACTCCCGGGGAGGATGGGTGCGTGGCGCTGTCGACTGTTTAGAGGTGAGCGGCCGGAGAAATGATATTGACCAAAAGCTTCATCCATACCTGCATGGGGCGCTCCACCAACGTCTATATTTGTATCAAGAGAACCGGGTGTGACATACTCTGCCGCACCAGCTCGCCTGTGTGCAGCTTGTTGTTGCAAGTCGAGAATGAAGCTAGAAGAATGACCGGATCAACGCGTCATTCTAGAAGAAAGAAATAAGCCCAGAGAACCTACCCTCGTGTGACCAAGATCTTCTGATCGCGCTGGTCAAACTGGCAAGATAATTTGCGCTTCTTGCATGCGTCGCATGGATGTGAACCTGAGCACTTGATCTTTTGCTTGCGGCAACGCGAACAGCTGGTGTTCTTTTTGTCAGTTGATGTGCAGGGGAGTGACAGGGTTCAGGTTCTTGTCTTGTTTTGCCTTACGCATTATCGGATCTCTTGGAGACACGCCCTCCTCGAGTGTATGTCGGATCTGAAGTACCGGACACTCTTCTTGCGTGCGACGAGGAGCTCCGTGGCATGATATCAAACCTGGATAAGGGTATTGGGTCTGGAAGGACGAGTTTGAGGGTTTGGGACGGTCAGTTTAGCTCAAGCTCATGGTTGAATGTCTCTGAGTTTGGGGCGACGTAAAGTCGAGTCACGAGATTGTCAAAAATTGATTGCGTCTCGCATTAGCTCTAAAAACGTTATGCGGGGTAGAAGAGACGTCGGCGGCCCTTATCGACTAGACTAGTTATCGGGCTTACCGACAGACAAGGGTTTAACTATGTACCAGGTCGCGACTAATATGCGGTGGAAGTATCCGTATAATGGGCCGTAAGAACCCGCAGCTTTGATGATGGCGCTAGAACGCGGAGGAGATAGAAGGCCTCACAAAACTCTGAGCACCGTGCGGTAGAGTCCATGTTGACTGGGCTGAATTGCATGGGTTCAATTGCTACCTAGACAGTGAGTTGACCCAAGCTAACAGGGTATGTCTCGCCATCAGCCTCCTTTCTCACGAACCAGATCTCGACCTCGATAAGTCGATTCTATCCCCCATTGTGTCCGGCAAGACTCTATCATCAGATCAACATGGCCTGCCGAGGGCCAAAGTATATGCAGCTAACTAAGACTAAGCTCAGTTCAAACGACCCTTTACGCGGTCTGTCCATGACTTTTGCAGATCCTCCTCCACCTCGCCCGCTTCCTTCATCAAGGTCTTGACGCTCTGCTTCACGGCATCTCCTACAGGCTCGTAGGGATGGCGAGGCGCAAGCTTCTCCTCTGCACCCTCGATACCTGCCAGCCTGGCCGAGTAGGTAGCAACGGCATACTTGGTGGAAGCCACACCACTCTTGCAGGGGCTCTCGGCCAGAGCGGCGATCCTTTGCAGCTGCAAGGCCTCCTCATACTTGCCGTCCTTGTACAGGGCGTAGATCTTCGATGTGAGCGTCGGAAACACGTTGGCAAACGCAGCGACACATCCCACGCTACCAGCTGCTAGACCACCAATAAGGAAATCGGACTGGCCGCCGTAGGTGGAAAACTCATCAGGCGAGAGAACAGCTGCTAATCGAGTAATCTTGCCCACGGAGCCACAAGTGAGCTTGACGCCCACAATGTTGGACTTGCCGCTAGGATGCGACGCTTTGCTCTCCTTGAACATCTCGACGATGGACTCGGAGTCGATGTCGACTCCATTGCACACCCCAGGGAAGTTGTAGATGATGACAGGGAGGGGCGACTTGAGAGCAACCTCGGCGAAGAAGCGCTTGACCACATTCATGCTGGTAGCCTTGCCAAAGTAGGCGGGAGGCAGGACAAGGAGATAGTTGGCACCAGCCTTGGCGGCGTCCTCGGCCAGCTGAAGAGTCTGCTTGGTGGAATGGGCGCCGACACCAGCCATCAGGGGAAAGTCGGGCCCAATAGATTTGCGTGCCAGAGCGATAAGCTCGTAGCGCTCTTCCCGTGTAAGGAGAAAGGCCTCAGCGTTGGAGCCCATGGCAATGAGCCCATTCAGGCCAGAGTCGGCCAGGTGGGCGTAGTACTTGGCCTGTGCAGCATGGTCAGGCTGGTCGGTAGCATGGTCGAAAAAGGTGACTGCCGGACACCACACGCCTGGTGAGGGAACGTGGGGGAGCGTGGTTGAGGCAGGGATTTGAGAGCCCATTGTCATTGCGTGCTTTAACTTGAAGGGGGTTGGGT